>JAQFZW010000544.1:0-53645 GCA_034687055.1 Heteromurus nitidus
ACGACGACTACCACGTCAACGACGACCACACCTGCGCCTCCTTCAAGCACCACGAGGTTGACGACTAATGAGCCGATTACGACCACTGTCCCATCACTAACTACGACAAGTAATTCCATCAAACAAAACACTCAAAAAGATGTTATTGAAAACTTAAAAACTTACAAAAAAAATTTCAGCTACTAGTACAACCACTGAAAGAATCACCACCACACGGACCACAACTCGACGAACTACAACTACAACGCCTACAACAATACGACCATCAACAATCCGTGTGGAAACCACAACTGTGGAGATTAAACAATGGTATCAATCCACCGAGGCGGCAGTGATGTTCTCTGTTTTTGGAGTGATCATGGTTGCCATTTTTGGAGGGGTTGTAACCTACCTGAAGATTTCAAACAGGGCATAGCATATGACAACTCCCAGCAAAAAATATAATTGTGCAATAATTAAATAATTATTACATTAAACGTTAATACACCATTTTAAAATAAAGTTACGCATTCGTCTTTGTGTGCATACGTATGTACGTGCTAATTCCAAAGTTCATTTCTCCGACTTTTTTTGCAATAGTCAAGTAGTATTTGCTCAATGCAGAAAATGTTGTGGGATCTTTGTCTTGTGTCTAGATCACATATTATCTCAATTCTCAAGACTCCTCTAAATATCCGAGGTCATCGAATTATGGTAATATGCAGTTTGCAACTTTGACTCTCGCAAAAAATATCCCTTTTGTTCTCTTCTGACACCTTTTCCTATTGAAATCTTATACCGATATTGAAGCATGTACTTGAAAAAAATAAGCTTATTGCACCTCTAACAACCACTCCCTTGTGAACAAAATACCAAATAGGATGATGCGATATCTCATTCGGGCAATGGTCATTTCATTTTCTTCGTTGCTTCAGTCTTTTTAGCAGAGGATCGTCATCGCCAAGAGCGTTTTTATGCGGCTCAAGCCAAAAATCTCTTGACACGTGCGATAAAAAGGTAAATTGACAATGTGCGTGAGATCGTAAAGAAAAAGTGAAGAAGATTCATGATGTTAAGATGATGACTAAACATTGTATATTTGGTCTTTCACCTCTTGTTTGGAAGAATCCATTTACCCACTTGGAAGCCCTAATTCTATGTATTTCGTCAAGTTCAAGTGAATCCAAGACGCGAGTTCACTTTTTGGGGTAATCGTTTCTCTGAATATGCCTGAACTGTCAATGGAGAATTGATGATGATGATTCTTTGCACGGGTCCATATTTTTTTTACCTGTTATAGTTGGTCAAGTCAATTCTGATTCTGATGTTATGAACTGAAATACATATGGACCGATTGGACCGCAGGCTGGTCTTGGAAGGTGTAATCTTGACCATACCATGACGGACAAACAAGGAATGACATTTTTATGATGGTGATGTTTTTAGCTCTCTAGATGCGGTATGGTATAACAAAGGCTTCTCCAAAAAGTCTATAAAAAGTTGGAGAAAGGTTCAAAAACCATTTCAGTTCTAATTTTATCGTCAGCAGCGGACAGTGATTTTCGTTTGGAGTTTCGAGAATGAAATCCATTTTGTTAGTGATTCCTTTGGTGGTAGGTGTGTTTGGGGCAACGATCCAAGATGAAAAGTCTATTCCAGCAGTGGTCCTCACTGAAGAAGTTGTAACGGAGTCGGTGACCTCGACATCTGTACCTTCAGTGGAAACTAGAGATGGGGAATTTATCATTCGCTATCCCACAACGCCATATCCTGATGAATCTGGGACGCCCACGGAACCTCCTCCAGCGGACATTGATGAACCAACAAGGGCTCGAATGACGGACCAGCCGGTTATTACTGGAAGTGCCGATTGCGGTATGAAAAATTATTGGGAAAAAATCACTTGTATGATCGAGTTTAATTCAGACGTAATGGTTTCAATTTTTAAGATTGTGGCAGACCAAAGACTAGAATTGTCGGCGGAGAGAATGCCACCATTAACGAGCTACCGTGGTAAGAAATATATTATAACACCTTGAATAGAGCTTTCAATGAAAGTAGGTGTTAAATAATTAGTACCCTTCAGAAGGAAACTACAAGTCGTGAATTGAAGCAGTGTGCATATAATAATAATGCATCCTGTTCTATTTTAACACAATGTTTTCTTAAAATGTGCGCAGGCGACAAATTACTTTACAAATTCACACGTTGAAAAAAAACCTGATTCAATTCCTGAGCACAGATAAATATATAACTGAAATAATTATAGGGGAATAAAAACTTGTTTAAGCCCCATTATGCCACACGTCTCACATAAACGTGGGTAGGCTTCTACAATTGCGCTTGAAATTAAAACTATTTCTCTCGCATTTTTTTTATAAAGGACGGTAGCTTTAATGAGGAAAAAGGACGACGGCACCATTCGTGGTCCGTATTGTGGCGGAACACTTATTTGTGACGTGAGTTATATAAGACTAAACCTTTATATTATTTTACTAATTAGGCTCAAGTTAGCAAAGGTCAGATGCAATTGTTCTGACTGAATGAATGCATTTTTTCTATCAATTTCATAATTTCAACAATAAAGTAATTATGTTATATGACAGAGATATGTTGCAACCGCCTCCCACTGCGTGGATGGCTTCGAAGCGGACGGGATCCAGGTGTGGTTGTCTGAGGAGAACTTCCTCTCGGATGATGAGAATTCATTCCCAACCGTGAAGGTGGATGTTGAGAAAATCACAATGCATCCGGAGTATGATTCAAAGAAAATTGACAACGACATTGCGGTTGGTGAAATATAAATTGATAACCTTGTTTGATAAGATTGGTAACATGTTGAGAAATATACAATTGTGGTTAAATAAACAGCTTTTGAAACTTGCTGAACCCGTGACTATTACTGGAGGTAATGAAGGACTCACACCAGCCTGTGTGCCAGCCAGCAATGAAAATACTTATGAAGGCGAAGATGCTATCGGTTGGTTTAGGATTTAACTTTTACCGTCTTTCTCGCTTTCATAAATGAATGAAGTATTGATAATGCTAATTTTTCTGCAGTTGCTGGATGGGGAGCCACAGAAATGGGTGGGAATGTATCTCCAAATCTTCAAAAGGTGGAGGTACCAATTATTACCAATAAACAGTGTAACTGGAGAACCTTGTACCTGGGCAAGATTACAGGTGCTTTTTGCAAACCGAAATACAATTTTACAGTTATATATTTAACCGTCTACAGATTGACAACGAACGACACCCTTACACTGACAACTTTTTCGCGACTTGTGTTGCATATAAAAAATTGTGTACAATGGACAGTGAATGTCGATATATGTCATTATTAGAATTAATTGTATTAATTATAATTTTTATGCCATTCCCTCCAGAAAATATGCTGTGCGCTGGGGACAAAAACGGGGGAAAGGACAGTTGTCAGGTTTGGATTTTTGTACTATATTTGAAAATGGGTAGATTTAGCATGAAAGAGTGGAGAAAAATTGTGACACCATCGAATTTCTTTGTTTCAGGGGGATAGCGGTGGTCCATTAGGTAAGTTATTGCATACTGCAAAAAGTATCCAGGTTTTCTTGGCAAGGGTAGAAATGTGATTTCAAAGTTTAATTTTTATGAAAATTTAACAGTTGTGAAAAGGAATAACCGGTTTTTGCTTGCTGGAATAGTTTCATTCGGATACGGTAAGTAAAGAAATATAAATTATCCATTTTCCCAATAAGATCTATCAGATCAGATAATGATAATAAACTGTTGTCTATGTGTAATTTTAGGTTGTGCACAGCCTCTTGCGCCGGTTTGCCCATTTTATAAAACATAAAATTAATTATAATTATAAAATTATAAATTATTGTTAAAACTGGTTTAACCATTCTTTTAACTTGATTTTTAGGGAGTGTATGCTCGTGTTGGACGTAAGTTTACATTATGCACCAGCAGCAGACAATTGATCATAATGATAACATGAGAATGAAACCATTGCATCATTATAAATAAAATAATCCATACTTATCTAATGAGCCTAAATAATAATAAAGTGGCTGCCTACCTGTAAGTCCTAAGATCTCGCAGCGGAAAAATTAACCAAACTTCTTTGTATTTTCAGGATACCCCGAGTTTATCCAGGAGAACACGCAAGACTGCCAGTTTTGCAGTCGCTGAATAATTGATTCCTTTCGTAAACTGATCTAAACTATATTTATATTTAACTAAATAAAACTGATGTGCTAAATTAATTGCAAGGAAACACTATTTAACTTCTTAATGTGATATTTAATTGTGATTTCACATGAATTTCCAAAATTGAACAAAAAAATGTTTTGTAAAAATGATAATGGAGCTGGTTCCAAAGCTCAAACGCTTTTAAAAATGCATTTATTCTGGTTTCATAAAAGCATTTCGTGCATTTTTACTGACACGCATAAATCATTGCCAAAGGAAGATTTCAAAGTTTCCCGCTTTTTGAATTTTTCACCCTGGGCTGTGCAATACGGACATTTGCCTTTTTTCAGTTGCACTTTGGAAATTTAAAAAGCAGAAGCAGATGAGCAGCCGTTTTTTCGTGTTCATTTTCATGCTGCTTTACTTGCATCTGTTGATCAACCTATTTTTTGCAGAAAACAAGGATTTCCACAAATTGTCTTCTTCATTGATCCACCTCATCTCTCGTGAATAATTATCACAGTTTATATTTCCTTCCAATTAAATTTCAATGAACATTGTGAAAAGTGATTTGAGGCGACTTCGAGACAATTTTTTAAACATGGTTGCTGGACGTCTTTCAACAAAAAGTACTCCGGGACGACCTCGGAAGGTTACTCAAACCGCAAGGAAGAGCACTGGAGGTTGGGCGAGCGTTTCCAGCTCGGTGGCTAGTGGGAACAGCAGCCGCGTTGTTTCGCCCACGAGTTCCGTCTCAACTGCGTCAACTGTGGTACGAGCTCCGCCAAGACTCAGTCGGCAAGGAGGTAATCGATCTCAGCGAGTTGAATCGAGCCCGGAACCTGATGTGGCGTTGGTTGAAGCCGATGGAGGAAGATCGGCGAGACCCCAGCGAAGAGCTGCTGAGCAAGGGCGAAATTTGAGTGCGATTGAAGAGGAGGGAGCTCAGGTCACTCAGGGGGCGGATAAGAAGAAGAAGAAGAAGCCTGAAAAACGGGCGAAACACCGACGCAGGTGAGGCATTTTGCAGTTATTTAACATGTTTTAACTACATAATTGTTACTGTGTGAAAATGATTACAACTAAGTTTTAATCATTCTTCCTTAGGCCTGGAGTTCTCACAATGCAGCAAATAAGACAATTTCAACGGAGCACGGAGCTCTTAATCTCCAAACATTCCTTCCAACGGACGGTTCGACACGTGACCATGCGTTTGAAACCCCACATGCGTTATCAAGCAGCAGCATTAGCAGCCTTACAGGTTAAAAATTATTTGAAGTTATATTTCTTGGACTGTATTGTCCATACGTGTTTTTAACTTTTCATCTTTTTCGACAACACAGGAGGCTGCAGAAGCATACCTCGTGAATCTATTTGAGCACACGAATCTGGTGACAATACACGGGAAGCGGATTACCATCATGCCCAAGGATATCCAGTTGGCTCGAAGAATTCGTGGAGAAACCCATTACCTTTAGCTACCATTTACCAAAGAGTCTCTCATCGATATTTCAGATGCGCACTACTTATTTTCGTTCTTCTATTTCCTTATCATTCTTATTACAATTACCCATTCAGGTATCTACCTGCTTACTTTATATTAGTCTGAATCTTGATATAATAAAATGTACGGCTTGTATCTTCACCTTGCCATCTATTATGTTGCAAGTTCAAATAAAACGTGCATTACCTATGTTTAAAATGATTTGTTCTTTATGTGGTGTTCTGGCCTGGCGTTAACAATTTGACAGCATGACAAGCACCTTATTACATGATCCTACGTTAACAAATAACTGTATTACCAAAACAAGCGGAACAATCATCATTATTTTTATGTTAGTGTACTGTTCAAATCCCTAAATAAGCCGTTTCAATTTCAGTGGTCACACATGTAAGCTGACTATGATACGGCGATCTTATTTCTTCTCTTGTGTTTATTTGCACCCGTAATTGAGCTACATGTTTGTTGCATGCATAATAAACATTGTCAGCAAGTCAAAGTCAAGTACGGTGCTCTACAGAAGTTTTCGGTAATCCATTTTTTATGCAAGCATCAACAAATCAAGTTTTTCTCACTTGTCCACATTACAGTTAACTTGTGACGAACTGCATATATTTATCTGAAGATGAGAGGTTACAAACTTAAGATGACATTATGAAATGGTACGTGTATTATTGTTGTATATTTGCTTCATGACCATCCTCGCAACAAAAATAGGGTTTTGTGATTAGTGATGTAATGATCACAAAGGATGAAACCAATTTCACTCGACCCGAGTAAATCAGTCACTTCACAAAATTGGTTTACAGACGGATCATCATCATAACGCTTTGTTGAGTATTCAGTATTCATTATTTTACGGGACGAATACGCATTTAATTCTAGATCAAGACCAGGATCATATCATACGTCACCTCTTACCCACAAATCTAATTGGCAAGAAGGCTCATATCTTCGTCGCCGCTGTCACGCGTCGTGCCAATGACAATCCTCAAAACTGTTTTTTCAAGTGTGAAGTTTTTTGTGTGATTAAAAAATATGAAATTCGAGTAATGTTGTTACAAGTGTGAAAAAAGTGTTAAGGTGAATTGGGTGAAAAAAATTGAAGACCTGTTCACGTCTTTTGTGCTGAAGCAACCAAGAATCATACATCACACAATAATAAAAACCAATAATCATACGCCACATAGAACACGCATAGTTCTTTTTTCGAGGACGTCAGACATGATGATCATGCCACGGCAAAAAATACGACTGCAGTTGCAGTTCAAAGTGATCCTTTTGACTGGGCTTGTGACACTTTTGTGTCCTGGTTCAGTCGTACCACACAAGATTAAATTGATTGTAAGTTTTGAAGAGAAATCAAGAATGGGATAAATGGGATGTGATGATATATACTTACTTGCTTAATTTTGCTACTCTAGTACACGTTTATAAATATTAAATGTGCTTATGTAGTGTTTGCATTTTAAATAAAAAAATGCCAACTGAGCTGTCTACTATTTCATGACGAGGACTTAATATATTTTATTGCCTAACAAAAATTTCAGATTTGTATCATCATACATTATTTTTGTAAAAAGGAAAAGTAGATGTGCCTTAGATGACAAGATCAGATTTCTAGATTTTCTCTAAATACTTACTTACGATGTGAATATATTATGCCACTTTACTCAAAAAATATGAGGAAGTATCAAGAGTTGACGGTGACAGGAATCTAATTTTAAATCGCTTGTTAAACACGTTAACTCTACCGGAAACCAAACTAAGAGCACACACGATGAAAAGGAAGCTTGTGTGATGAGACGAGCTGATGACAGCATTTTTCTACTCTTTTTCTTATATGAAATATTTAGGATCAAATTGCAATGGAATCTGACATTTCCTCTGTGCAACAACAAGTGGCACCTCCACCTGGCATGAGGAATCCGGCTGCGTATGCCGGATTTAAAATCAATCCTAATTGTAGTAAGTTTTCTAAAACCATATTGGATGCAATTGTTTATAAATTGTCGTCATTATGGTTTCTTTTCCAATTTGCCTTGCCACAGAATGCGGAGTTTCTCCAAAGAACGATGACGGCATAAACGAGCACCCCTGGACTGCCGCAATCTTCTACGGCTACAAGGAGGCTCCTGAGGCGAAGTCATCTATGCTCCTATTTTGCACCGGAAGTTTAATAAACGACCGTTACGTACTCACCGCCTCTCGATGTGTGCAAGGGTACGGTTTTTAAACATTTTATTATGGCAAAATGAAACACGCAAATGCTTTTGCGAAAAAATGCAGTTTACTTAAAACATTTGTTTTTACTCAAATATGCACATTATAATATAAGATGTCTCTGGATGACGTTACACGCACGAAGGCGTAATATCAGAGTTGCATAATCAAATCCTCAAATCAGTTAACAAGTTTATCGTCTCATGTGTCCTGTCACAGTTTCACATTTCAACCTGAACCTCAACAAAAATAAGTTTAACATTTACGTGTTGAAATATTATTATATGCATATCCTCTATCCGTTAATTAAGGTTGCAAACATTTTAAGATAAAACACGTCAACCGCAGACATAACAAAACCACACTTCACATGTGAATATGTAATAAGTAACCCTGTTTTGATATCCGGCGTCCTGTCACAGTTTTCACATGAAGTTTTGCTTCAAGCTCACGTGTCAGATAAATATACTCCTTCCTTACATATATCCTCCTAATATTCTTTTTACGTTACAAATATATATCAAAACTTATCATAATCACTAATCACAATGAAATATGCACAAGTAAAAATATAAAAATGACAAGATCCCTCTATCTCTTGACAGTAATTATCATATCTGTTGTTGGTGACCTGGCGCTATTTAATTAAGTGGTTTGGTTTGAGTCTTTACCCTCGCGTGTATAACATTTCTAGCGGAAATAGCAAATATTTATTCTAGCAGCTACCGTTTCTTGTAAATTATCCTGTCAACAACTCAATTAACCCTTGCGCAATAAAAATACTGCAGCATATATGTTTACTTATATAAACGTTATTTTTTTTCCTCAGGTTAAACGCCTCCGATCTTCAAGTCTGGCTTTCCGAGAGGAATTTATGGAGCGACCAAAACTTCGAGCAGCAAGACCATCTCAAAAAGTATCAAGTTGAGAAGCTCATAATTCACCCAGATTTTGACTCGAGTATTCTCAACCACGAGATTGCTTTGCTGAGACTCGCTAGCCCGGTGAAACTGTCGCCATCATTCCAACCAAGTCACCAAAATGACGATGATGATGATGCTAACGATGAGTTGGATGAACCAACCACCCACAAACGGAGGCGACATAAAAGAGGAGGAAGTCGGAGTCGGTTGCCAGCACTAATGAATAAGAACAAACAACGCAACAAGTTCATCTTCACCCCAGTCTGCCTCCCAAAATATGACGTGATGGCACAACAGGACAACGTCACCTCCACATACATCCCAGACTTGAAAGGGAACGTGGTCAGTTGGGACAAAAGAGGGAGAACTTCCTACTCGTTGGTGCAAACTCAGGTGCCCTTCGTCAACGGGATTGACAAATGCCTGAAAATAATGAACAAGAATAAGACAGAGAATCAAGTTATTTTAAATGATAACATGGTTTGTGCTGGCGATCTGGACCAAGGTTTGAAGGATTCGTGTTCGGTAAGGAGCAAACCCATCGCCACTTTTAATGAGCCAAATATTTATGATCTTCGTCAACATTGACATATTTTTTTTCAATTTCAAGATGGACACGGGAAGTCCATTAGTTCTCTTCGAAAATGAGCGGAGAAGTGGAAAGTCATCGAAGCACGAGAGACTTCGAGGAGGAATAGGAAGAAGACGGGACGAGGACAGCAGAGGACATTACACTCTTGTCGGGATATCCTCATGGTTGTATGGTTGTACAAATCTTGAGAATGTTAGACTCCTCTATGACGTCATTTTCCCAAACAATACAGCGAAACCTCAAGTACCCGGAGTCTTCACGAGAGTTGAACGTAAGCAAATAGTTAAAAAGCACAAACTTCTATTGTGTTTTTTCCATCAATCTTCTTGAATCCATCCCTCATACCTTTTTTCTCATGATACCAAAAACATGATGGCGCATCACTCCCAAAAGATGAATGATACACAAATCGCTTGTCTTGTCAATTGCCATCTTAATGTTCCGGAATGTAATGCAGTTATATGCATCTGATAATGATTATGAGGAGATACGTAATTATATGTACGTACTTACATTTAGAAAAGTTCACCTGTCGAAGAGATAAATCCATGCAGAGCTTTATATGCTTATAAAGAATATAGCGGTGTGGTCTGGTGTGTGGTTGGTGATCACTTACGGCTTTCATAAATGAAATCAGTTTCAGTGGCCATTTCTTCACAAGTTCAACTGCGATAAATGCAACTGCACAACATCAATGCAGTATTAAAAAACAGAACCAGCATCAACCTTTTTGCAGAGAATGACAATGATGAATGTCTCTGTTGACTCGTTATATGTTTCTACTTTATCCCTTTTTTATCTGTATTTCTTGAGGCGCACATCATCATGTCACACAGTTTGCATAACTGTTTCGGTTTTCAGCAGATGATGATTAAGATGAATGAAAAGAGGATAAAATATTATGTGTGATGAGATTGCAATACTGCAAATCCCAAACTTGCAGCGTTACCGTTATACCCCGCACCGTGACGAACTGCAATCAAAAATGCAATCGCAAAAAAACCAAATCTCCTTCAGGTCATTGCAATGCAATTGCGTGAATGGATTGAAATGAATACGAAGATGAAATAAAGTAACTTTTTTTCTTGTTTCTTAATTAGGATATCGGGACTGGATAACACATAATACGTTGGATGCTGTCTGGTGTGCTTGAAACTTAATTGTGCGTTTCAAATTGATGACGCCAGTGATGTATAGCAAGTCCGAGTTTAAGCTACTTTTTTTGGGTGCCATCCTCAACTGATAAAAAAGGGTCTTCAGTCTGAGACAAATTATAACTTTAATACAAAAGGGGAACCAGATATTATGTATATTTTTGTAATACTAAAAAGGACAAACCTGATGATCGCAGGCGCATATAGGCACGTACTCAATTTGAAGAGAAAAACCAATTGTTTTACATGGGCAAATAGATGGAATAAATTGATGTGTGTGGATAATATATCATTATGTAGTTTTTATTCATTAAAAGGTCTAGCAATTTTTTTGGGGGCCGGTGACCTCGTATTTTTTTTCGTACCGCAACAGAATGTTAAATCAGTTTTAAAAGGTTTGTATTCATCCATCAAAAAAAATTCAGTGATGACGATGACAGACACCGACAAACGAGCGGAGATGTAATAATCACGATGATGCTAACTTCCTACCTTTGTATAGCATCCACATGCAAAAACTGATTTTATATGGTTTGTGACGAATTATGTGTAAAAATGAGGATAATATATAGTTGTGCAATATCTCGCCACTTTCTTACAGGGTTATCCACACATTTATGGTTATGGTATGTTTATATTTCATAAATATTATACAAGTGTCGAGAGTTCTGGTAATCTGTTTGTAGCCTAAATTGTTTTTGGCAAAAATAAAGAATAAAGTCATCTACACCTTTTAGATTTGATTCCAAAATGTGAGCTTCAAATAGTCATAAAACTGTGTCAAGATAAGATGCAGTTCTGCAAAAAGCTTTTTTACTCGGAATGCATCACATGAAAAAGCATATATTTTTATTTGGCAACGGTCTCAATCATGAAAGATTGCTGCTGGGTGGAGATATATCAGAGAGACCACCATCCTCGTTACTGTGAAATTTAATGGGGATGAGAGTGTCGCCATAAAAAAATGACACTTTGTCTACATGTCGCTGTTAGCGTGATGATGAATATATTAGAAAAACTGTTGCCATTTTCATAAATCATGAATATGGTTTTTGCTGGGTTTTGCTTATTGTCTTAAAAGACTTGTAGAAATGCAGACCCTGCATAGCTCAAAGTGTATATGGGATCTCGTGACATTAAAATATTTATTTACACAAAAGTCAACTTTTGCGACGAGTCCTTTGTTTTGTTTACGTTTTTTCAGAACCAGGCTAGAAGAAAAGTAACATGCTGCATGTAGTTTTATTATTGCTCGAAAAAAAATGAGGATGAGGATACTGGCAGCCACTGTCACTGCCACTATCTGTTCCTCTTTTTCTTACTGTTTACAAATTTTTTTTCACGAAGGAGAATATCAACAAAGCTTGGTTTTAATCAGAGAATTATTATATATTCTTCAGTTCCTACTTCACTTTTTATTCTCTGAGCTCAAGTTTGAAATGAGTGTGCAGGTAAAAGGAAACAACTTTGTGTCGATTGTAGAGTATTACATTCTTGTCTGGGACGAGTGGCCGGCGCCAGCCGAGTATTTTAATGATGATTAGAACAGGTACCTCGCTCCTTGCATTCTGTTTTTGTGGTGGAAGAAGAATTCATGCTCGTGTATGTGCAAAAAAAGCGGAATTAAAGAGAGAAGTTGTAAAAAAACAAATAATCAGTACGTTGCACTGTTTTCAGAGCATTGATCAACGAAAAAAATAACAATATTTGATACTGGGATCATCATCATTACGTATGCATTGGGAGCATCACCTAAATAACTTTGGCTCAATCGAAATTTTTTATTTGCAGATCATCATCACAAATCTGTCATTGGCTTTCTTAGTTGCTAATTCTAGACCAGAATTTATTTGCTTCATAATTTTGCTGACTAGGGACATATATGTGACATTTGACCTGAAACTATATGAAGTACACACTGCTCTGATTCCTCTATTCTCAACAACGTGACTTTTGTCAGCATTTACCTTCACCGAAGAAGTTAACTGTAAAAAATCTCAGGTAAAGTTCACGCACGTGGAATTTAATTGGTTAAATGCGTGTAACAGACTCTCACAACCAAACCGCAACATCACATTCAGCATCCACATCATGTCTTAGCTTCAAAATCTTTTAAATGTGATCTTGTCACGGCTCCCTTCCTTCGAATTATTGCGTAACGCATTTAAATTATTATCAACCAGAACCAGAGGACGAAGCGAGCATCCATTAAAAAACGACAGACACATTTGACATTTCTTTCTCTCCCTCTACCTATACGGTTTTTATTACCTTGATCCCGTCAAATCACTGAACAATGTCCCGTAACAAAAGCAATAACAAAATGAAAATCTTTGTGAAAAACCATTAATTTCAAGTTTATTTTGACATAATGGGAGGAAAGAGGTTCTGGTGTCTGTCTCGTCACGAATTTTTTGTGGCTACAGCGATTTTTATATTTTGCAAAATGATATTTAGCGGGGGGCGGTAGCAGGAAAAGGAGTATATATGATTTTGATGATGAAGCCACAGCGAATATCAATTGCATACATTTTATTGATACAGATCTGGTCTTACATGTTCGTGCTCCTGAAACACGAAACAAAAACCAAACTCTTTGAAAAACTCAATGCCCGACAGCAAGGTAGAGACTCGCATCGTCAGATAATATGTGCATATCCTGAAGAGATTATTGCGATGGGATTTTGATTACATTTTAAGTTTCGGAGAAGAGGCAAGTCTTTAAAAATCCTCATTGTCGTAATATCGAGAAATATTACCTCTAATGAGTATTATGCAGTTGCCAATCGACTTCCACAAGAACAGGAAAAAGTAGCAAACGAATTACTAATGTCTTCAGTTTCGCTTCTTTTCATTCAACGAAAATCACAAGGAAGACAAAATGCAATGCAAATATTATGCATAACATGAAATCTCCTCTCTCTCTACTTCGATGGTCATCATCTTCGGAGGAGAACAAAAAATATTGAGTTGCGAATGTGTCTAATCGTAAGTGTGTATGGATATGCAATAAAGACAAGAAAAAAGAATCTCTGTTGATTTTTGAAGCAGCGGTAGTAGTTGTATTGTAATAATGATACTCTCATCTTCGATATCAATCAAAGAGGGTTGAGAGAGAAAAGCCGGTGTGGTAAGAATTCTGGGTTAGGTGGACAAGTTCAAGGAAGACAGAAGATTGGGTTTTAGCGTCTCTCTTATACATTTCATTAGTGGCTATATGCAATATACTGGCTCTCTGTGTACATTTCGGATCATTTAAATACATATGATTTAGCACATTTTCCGTTAGTCTCTCGCCATCTCCTCGACGTGATTGTTTGATCAAGCGAAGAAGCGCAACAACCCCGAGAAAAATATATTATCTGCGTTTCAAGTCCGAAATAAATGGGAAGCTGACATCGGATTGAAATTCTAAAATAGTCGCAGTAGACCAAAGAGTAGTAGTGCCTTTTAGAGAGCTAAAACTAGTCGAAGTTTTTATTAGAAACTTTTAAAGGGAAAAAATATCAAAATGCGTTTCATCATTTTGTCGTTGTTTGTTGGGCTCGCCCTTGGCTCACCAATTGGAGAGGTAAACATTAAATGACAAAAAGTGCATTTTTCAGAACGATATTATTTGTACTTGAGCATATATATTATTTGTAATTTCCAGGTTTCCGAAGATATTATTACGACAGCTTTGCCCGTCGACCGCGTTAGAGATGACATTGATACCACTACTGTCATAGTGGAAATCCTTGCTGATGAGGGTGTCGGCACAGACTCGCCCGCAACAGAACGTGCACGTCAAGCTGCCACAGGAGAAGATGGCTCTGAGGAAGAAGATGAAGCTACAACTGTAGCATCTGGAGGCATTCGCCGCCCTACTCCAGCCATCCCCCAGCCTTTTGCCAACGCCAGCAACTTCCTTGCCGAATACCAATACTCTCAACAGTTCAGCCTCGGACCAAAGGATGAGAACCTTCCCCTCATCCCAATTTCCGCTGGAGCTGCTAACGTTGAGCCACAAATTGCCGCTTCTGGAGCTGGAATTCCTCAGTCAGCAGCCGCTCCAGTTGCAGCGAATCCTCAGGGAGCTCCAGTCGTTCCTCCAGCGTCCCCAGCCATTGCCACCGAAGATGAGTCCCAAGAAGTTGAGAGCGATGAAGCTACTGAAGCTCCAGTTGCACCCGCAGCAGGCGCAGGAGACACTAGAGCGGAACAGCCGCAACGGGTTGAGGAGTCTGATAGCGACAATGAAATCGCCAATGATGACGTGACCACCGTGAAGAGCTTCGCTTCTGAATATGAGTACACAGTGCAACAACTCGATAACAGGGTATCGCCTTGATCTTGATATATAACACTATATCGTATTTAAAAACATTACCTTCATACCCCAATTTTATCCTACTGATCATCATACCCCCAAAAAAGAGTTCGTACCAAGTTTAGGTTAACTTTATATATTTAAGCTAAGTTACTTTTTGTACCTGATGAGCTTTTACATACCTTCTCTCTCAAAATGGGTAGAAAAATGACGATTCGACAATGAAGCTACAAAAATAAAGTGAAAGACAATGGTGGAGATGTTTGCAAAAAAAATATATTTTTGGTCTAAAAGATTTTTTTTGTTTTATTTTCTTTTTTCATATAAAACCATCCTCATCATCGCCGAAAAATCATTTTCTTTGCCATAAAAACTACTTCCTCTGCTGACATCACCTCTCGACACGCTCAAATTTTGTCCAATTACTTTTACACACTCGAACAGCAGCAAGGAGAAACGGAAAACTATGAAAACTATCATGTTCCCTCGTCATTATTGACTTTGGCTAACTTAATGCGCACAAATCACAGTGGGAGCAGTGGAGATGATGATGACGATGGTGGTGCCATTTCCACTAGTGGCCTTGATGACCTAGACTTCGAGACAGGGATATTGTCTGATGGGGATGGGAGAGCTGCTTGTGGTACGAACCAAAATGTCAAGAAAATAAATAATTTCTTGAGCAATTTTTCTTTCTTTTCAACAATAAAAAGCATCATGTAATTTTTTTGTGCGTAGAATGTGGCAGACTTCCGTTCAGAGTACCACTTGGCGAAGAGGCTCAACTGAATCTGACACCTTGGTCGGTGGCGATTGTCCGTGGTGGGTTGGTTGCAGGTGGAAGACCCCATTGTGCCGGTGTTTTAATCAATGACAGGTAGATATACACACACAAAATATTATGAATAAGATATCTTTCCGCATCCACTTCACACATTGAAATGATATCAATGGATAATTGAATAATTTGGTCCGTTATGAATTGTACACAATTTTGACAAAAAAATTATTTCTTTAATAGTTAACATTTTATTGCTTGTTCCGCATGACGCGAACCAAAAAAGTGACTAATGATAATTACCTCTTTGTACAATTTTACAGATATGTTCTCACTTCTGCAAGTTGTTTCAGCGGGTAAGCATTCAACTGATTATTATGGCATTGAAAAAATGTTTCTTTTGAATGAATGAATGAATGAATGTAAATACATTGTTGTATATTTGTATACAAGCATGTCGAAGCGAACCTTATCAAATTACATTGGTTCTACTGACAAATGCTTTCAAAAGACTTATATCCGACATTTAATTCAATTTGCACTTTTTTGTATGCTAAATAGTGACAGAAATAGATGTTTCCCCTTCCGCTTGAAAACATTTTTTCTCTCATTTTTTTCACAGGGTTCACCCAAGTGGGCTGCAGGTATGGCTGACAGCACACAGCACCTTGGATAATCATCAACTGACCCTGGGAACGAGCAAGATTAACGTTCTAGACATTGTGATGCATCCAAACTACAGTCCTGGCTCAAAGGACAATGTAAAAAAATATACAACAAACTTTGAAGTTTGAATGCTGTCTTAATTCTATTAGCTCTCATGCGTTTAAAATCGACACTTTTTTCAGGACATTGCCTTGCTCAAAATGTCTCAACCCGTCGACATCTCGACGAGCAGTACCTACTTCACCCCAGTCTGCCTCCCTGCCGTCAACAACTTCGACTACTCCGGAAGAAGTGGGACGATTTTCGGCTGGGGCTACGGGAGAATCAACCGAATCTGTTATGCCACCGTTCCAATTCTCGATAATGGTGTCTGCAAACGAGACTCGAGGCACGGTGGTAGCATAACGGACAACATGATGGTTTGGAGAAATTTTTAAAATGAATTTTAAAGGAATGACTTTTGTCGTTCGACGTTTCTAAATTCGACTACTTGTCGTACAGTGTGCCGGTTATCTCACTCCTGGAGCTCCAGTCCGTACTGAAGACTGTATCGGAGATGCTGGAGGTCCCCTAACGGTTCAAATCAGTGGGCGGACATCCCTCATCGGGATAACATCTTGGGGCTATGAACATCAGAATAGAGGTCACACGCCAACTGTGTACACACGAGTTGCTGCATATGCCGACTGGATTCTGCATAACACGGAAGATGCGGATTGGTGTTCGGCCTAGATTAAGTACTCTGTACTTCAACAATTAATCAAAAAAGGATGAGCATATATTATGTGAACTAGTTTTTCTTTATGAGAAGAGGATCTCATTACAAGCACGAGTCATTACAATTTTATGTTAAGATTATATTTTACTTCTTATCTGAGAAGTACCTTGAGCTTGAACCTGATTCTGATTAAGCTTCTTCAATGAAGAAGTCATGTCAAGCAAGGAAAAATTTTATTAAAAACCAAAATGCAATTACACACAAAAAGCGAATATATGCATTGCAAATTGCAGCTCATTGTCATAAATTGCATATGGTCAGTCTCATATTGCACCAAAGTCGTCAGCCTTTAATACAGGTTTTCAACATTGACTTAAAACCACTCGGTTTATCATTGTCAACGCACATGTCACAAATCTTATTAAGCGAGTGTGATTGCCTGATTGTGTGGTTGTAAGAAAATGAGGAGAATCTAACGAAGGGGACAAGTCAAACCGGATTATTTTACCGGATAATCAGATCAGCTAAAGCCGAAATGCCTAATTAACATACAAAGGCACATCAAGTTTGATAAAGATGCATACGACGAGTATATGTACTTCATGTGAGATATGATATGCAAATGCAAATGCAAGCCATTTCTAGCTAATTTCTAATCAGTCTCTATCCTTAATGAATTATGTTGTAAAATCTCTCATCTCTAATTTCAAAGTCACAAGGATCGGAGGGGATATTAACAAGTGAAAAAGTGAGCATGGACGGGAATAAATTTACACTTGTTATCTACCTGATTATAGCAACTTTTCTTAAAAGATCGGAATGCATCAGGGTAAGTATACTACATTACATTAAAATATTATTTATATAAAAGTTCAGTTAAAGTATCCTGAGTTTTGCTAATGTAATATATGTTCTTCTGCAGAACTTGCAACTGGAGGAGCCTCACTTTGTTAAAGAGACGGAGCATCCTAACATCGATGAAAATAGTGAAATAGACCGTAACCCTTTTTTACCTGACAGAGTTTCAAAGCCTACTTTACCGACGGTCGTCGCTAACTGCAGTAAGCCATAAAGATGATGAAAATCTATCTACCGTCTACAGTTATTTGAGCCATGATAATTTTGATATTTATCGGAATTAAACTCAAACAGAATGCGGAGAACATGACTTTAGCGGCGCAACCATCAAAGACATGGAGTGTGGCGAGCGGCCGAAGATGCCATCGTCGTCAAAATCCGCATTGCATAATAAACTAGTCATAAATGGAACGTTCACAGACAAGAGCCAATTCCCGTGGGTGGTGGCACTTGTGAGCAGACTGGCTAACGGAACCGCGATACATTTTTGTGGAGGCACGCTCATCTCCAGCAAACTGGTGCTGACTGCGACACACTGCTTTACAAGGTTCATTAAGAAAAACGGAAATGAAGCAAGTCAACCGGATGAACTTAATGAATTCCACATGTACAACGCTTGGTATATGTTTTGGTCTCATTTTTTTATAGGAAATCTATTTTACGAACAGAAGTATGGTTGAATGAGCGAAACCTCCTCCTGTCTACCCACATGGATTATCCAACGTTGAAAATTAAAGCGCAGAGACTTATCGTCCATCCTAATTATAATCCGATAATGAGTACTAGACTCTTGTGAACAAGATGGCATTCATTTTACATTTTATAAGGTTATTCAGATGAAAATGTTATTTTGTGTTTTAGATTACAATGATATTGTCCTTGTCGAGCTCTCCGAACCTGTAAACGTTCTGGAAAGTCACCTTCGACCCATTTGCCTTCCCAACAGTGAGTCCTACGATACGAATGAGTATGCTTTTACGGCAGGTTGGGGACAAACGTCCTACAAAGGACCCAAATCGGATCGACTCCGTCATGTCTGCCTTCCGCTTCTCTCACACGAAGATTGTACAACGAAAACGGCAGACTATTACAAAGAGCGTGTGACGACGTGGATGATTTGCGGAGGCGATTTAAAAAATGGAGGAAGGGATAGTTGTCCAGTAAGTTAACCTAGTCCATACAAAATCATAAGAAAACAAATTTACACTTAATCTGTTTTTGTATTATGTTTATCATCCATTTACGATTTTATTATTTAGGGCGACTCAGGTACTCAAAAAATTACTCAGACATATAACATCTCGCATCAGAGGGTTTTTTGATAGTTTTGAATGGAGAAGACTGAGAATGTAACTGATTTAATTAGGAGGACCCCTCTTCGTCGAATCCGGAAGTAGATATTTTCTCGTCGGGATAGTTTCTTGGGGAGAGCAATGTGGTTTACCAAACAGACCAGGAGTTTACACTCGAGTTTCAAGTGAGAACCTCTTTCTTGAATTGGAAATGAATAGAACCATTCATAACATTTTTTTAAAGCAACTTGACTCTGTCCTGATTTTCTGTAGAGTATCTTCCCTGGATCCATAAAGAGGCTGGCAAAATAGAGGACAACACGATGTGTGGATAAGGGTTATTTTTCCAAGTCCAAGTCATGTGAACTGAATAAATAAACTATCTTATTTTTAGAATGAATTTCGTTTGAAATCCAAGAAAAAAATCCAGCAAGTAAGGTAAATTTGAGCTTCAGACGAAGCCGCATTAAAGTCGCATGTTGTTTTAATTTTGAAAGCGCAACGTTCATTTCATAAAGTCAAGTGTGCCGTTCTCTGAAATCTTAAACTGAGGCAATAATGCACGCGAACCGAATCCCTATCGCGAATGCAAGAAGAAAAGGTTATCAACACAAATACACAAAAAAATGCTACAACTCCTTTGACATTGACGCTTGTATGTACAACACTGAAAATGACAACATATTATCTCGCAACAAATTTCTAAATCATACAATTTTCATCTGTCCCAAGAATCATCATGAATGTAGACACGTATTTAACCTGTACGCGTGTTTGCGTCTTCTTGCAAAAGAATAGACAGCGGGGGCAAAAGCATCTCTTTTTTGCAAAAATTTTACTTGTACTTGTATCATCTCACTCTCTCACATCAAAAGCTAAAAATAAAACGTTTTCAGTCAGAGTTTATTACTTTTGTGTGTAGAATGCTCCTATATTGACTAATCCTTTTTTTCTATTTCTCGCCTTGCCAAGTCATAATCCCATATTATCATTATGACGGATGATAATATCTTCAAATGCATGTTACGTTTCAGACAAGCGGAGCATATTCTTTATGAAATATATTGTGGAGCATATTGCCAAATTGCCAATTGCATCTCTCGCTTTTTTCCTCTGCCACGGAAGGGTGCCTCCGTCCGAACGAAAGTATCATAATTATAAAAAAATATATATATGTTGGAGTCATGTATGTGTGTCTATCTTCATATTTTATTTGATAATATGGCAAATTGGAAAGCGTGTGTATATGAAGATAAATAAGGTTTTCATTTCAAACACTAAAATATATATTATATCTGTTCACCTTCGTAAAAAAAGCATTAGACGATCATTACAATTATAACTGGGATAATGATATGATGACAGAGATTATAGCTGAAATAGTATATGCTTTTTGGCAAGTGTCAACATTATAGTATTTAGCGGTGTACTATTCAATGACAACGGAAATGAGATTATGCCATGTGTGTACTAATCTTGTTGGAAAATGAGCGTGTAAGTATTTACGACTGACTTCAGGAGTATAGTTTAGAAGCAGAAAAAAATTGTAGCTCAATGTATCACAATTTTTTAGTTTATAGACACTGGCATGATGTGTGCCATGAAACCGACAAGATTACGATGAAAAAATAGATATGGAAAAACGACGATGATGTTGATGTTTTTATGCAAAAAGTCAAAAAGGATGGAGGAGTTTTTCGAGTGTGAATGTCCTAATGTAACCTTCTAAAGTGGGTTATCGTTTTGCTATTTTCGTTGATGT
Source organism: Heteromurus nitidus (assembly GCA_034687055.1). Lineage (NCBI taxonomy): Eukaryota > Metazoa > Arthropoda > Collembola > Entomobryomorpha > Entomobryidae > Heteromurus > Heteromurus nitidus. Next base: position 20,929 of record JAQFZW010000544.1, read on the forward strand.
TTTTGTTTGTGTTGAGAGAAGTAAGCAGTTCGTTATATGTCAAATGCTGGCAGCACGTCCACCCTTTCGTCAGTTTTGAACCTGAGAGGTTAAGCTTAAATAATATGTATCATGTTAAAAACGTAATTGCGTTAAGTAGCATCATGGTAATTTGGCTTCTTGTCAGAAACTAATTATTGCTAGTTGAGGAATATATAAGAGAGCCACTCTGCTGTTGTGTTTCAAAGTGTGAAACTTTTATTGGCAACAAATACATAAATATGATATTCCTTAATTGGTATGCATGATGTAGACACACGTAATAAACATGTGTGTAGTTTTCGTTCTCGAACAAACCACGAAGAAAATACATAGGTAAGCTGTAAGCGCATTAAACTTCGACATCCGATCAAAGACCTAAAATTGCATTTATTGCTTTGCTAGACGGCGAAGAAGGTTAAGTGAAAAATAGTAAACAGGAAATAGGAATTCGAAACATTGAAATGACTAATCATTACAATTACAAGGTTTGCTGACGTGCTGATGTGATGACCAACGATCGAAGCAAGTGTGAACATTAAACTTCCCTGCCGCATGCCACGAAAAGCATGCAAAATCGTAAGGAACTTCTGAAATCAATTATAATAATTTGTAGGTGCATATTATATTCCTTCACTACATTTATTTCAAGTTGAATGCAACCGAGCTTGGACATGCTTAGAATTTAAGCTTTAATTTGATTAGTTTTTTTTCTAACTTTGCTACAAAATGCAATATATATACATATATATACCTGCTCTTACTGCAATAGTGAACAAAGACGAGAATCCTTTAGATCAGTATTTTTTGCTGAAAACTCTGGTTGGTAATTTTGTATCTTCTAGCGGAATCGTTTCGTAAATTGTACAATTATATGCTGAGAGCACTATTATAGATACATTCGTATATTATCTCGATCTGTAGACGTGTAGACGTTATATGTGTTTCCACTTCCTGTCTAATGTAATCATAATCAAAGTCTCATCCACAAAAACCTCAAGAAATAATTTGATGCATTTAGAAGAAACTCTCTGAGAATTTGATGTGATTTTATATGTTTTTGATACTTTGGAGTTCATTTTGTGACGATAGCAGAGATCTACGATCTGATTATGGAATAGTGGAGTATAAACGAATTTTTTTGTTTGCTATCTATTCTGTAGCTTTTATATTTGTTTACATAACCTGAGCCAAGGAAATTTCCTTTGCACAACAAAATATAACTTTGAGGTTAATTTTTTGTGCCCTTTTTCCTAATAACAAAAAATCCAAGAGCAAATAATATGTTTTGTTTTGTGGTTTAAAGCCAAAAGCGGATGCATTGTTTACGATTCATCTCAAGTTTAAGGTTACTTGAAGGAAACGAAATTTGCATACTATTATTTGCACACAATCAGAATGTTCCACCTGTAAAACTGCCAATAACATGTTTATGATTTAGACACGTACAAAACAAAAAAAAATCCACAGATTTGCACAGTTGAATTTTTCTGATGGTTGGCAAAACGAATGAAAGTTTTTTCGTCATCTTTCTTGCTTCTGGTGATTCAAGTTTTTCCACCGCAAATAACAATAATTGCCAATGGGTAACCAAAATTGTAAAACGATCCATATGGATTTGAGAATGATTTCTAGTCGGTGCAAATAGGAACTTGCGAAGACTTGAGAGAACAATGGTAACAGTGTGGCACAGTTTAGCAATAGCAAATCGAAGTATTTCTCTCAGAGATATTATATTTTCAGCCTATGGGCAAGGGTTAAACAATTATTGTACATAGTTTGTGGGCATATGGCAAATCGAAGAAAAAGTTGTTTCTCGAAAAAGTAGCTCAAACAAGGCAAGTTTGCGTGATGATGTGAGTGTTAGTGCCAGCAGCGGCGGTGCAGTAGCTTCCTTCAACGCATGATTGAAATATAAGCCTTATAAAAAGTGTATATACCCAAGATGATTGGGACTTGTACATATTTTATATAATTAGGGATGGAAATGATGAGAAATCCATAAATGGGTGCATGAGATATATGCGACAACAACGGCACCCCCGTCAACACTAGAAAACAAGTTCTCTCCATTTTTTTCTGCCGGTGATCAGAGATCAGAGAACATCAGTCATCCTCTCAACTTGGCCCAACCATCTCTGAAAAAGTTAGTTTCATTCACACCAAAAACCCTTGAAGCTTTATTAACATGTAGATTTGCGTCGTTAAAAAGGGAAAACTTTTTCTTTTGTAATAAAAAAAAGTATAAGTGGATTGGTATATGATGTGGCACACACACGCGTGTGTCGCCTTCAACGACAAATATGTTTGTGTATACGTTCACAATGAGTAAACCTACGCAATTATGCTTTGCATGCATAACTTGTACTTAAATGCAGATCATTTTCGAAGTAAGTAATCCCTTTTACTCCATCTGTTTCACTCCATATTTTTCCTTGACAGATATCCCCATTATCATCATTAAAGGATTACGCTGTAGCACAAGAAAAGAAAGCTTTGTGATCCTTTAATGTATACTAACATTTATGGGGAAATGCTGAAGGAGAGAGAAAGGATTGCATTATTTCAAATGAAAATTGGTCTCTTTGTCACTGGCAGTATGTCACCAGTTAACCATATCTCACAACTCATATATAGTATTTTTGGCTTCACACTGTTGTACTGATATGAAAAAACAATAATAATTTTTTGGCAATTATCCAATAACTTCTCAAAATCAGATGCAGATGAATGTGGATTTGGACTGTGGGAAAAATTAGCTTGAAATTTTGGCTTTTAAGCATGAAAATCACTTTTTCTTCAATACTTTTTTTGTGGAATATTTGAAGAGTCAAAGTCAAGTGAAGAGGAAACAAGTACACAAAAAAAAATTCTTCAGGTGTATGCGTATGTACGCGTACCACACTTTTTTATTCTTGTTCTTTCAAGTACGTTAGTTAAGCTGATTAAGATTTTGTTGGAGTGTAAAAAAGAATTCAATATATGATCTTTTGATCTAGACTTTGAAAAGCAGTGAACTAAATTGCACGTGCACACAAACGAGTTATAGCTCTTTTCCCTTTTAACCACTAACCTGATTTTCTTCACTTTTGTTAGTTTTTTAAAACGAGACTTAAAAGCAAGACGAAGACGTCGTATAACATTTTAAAATTAAAATCTTATGTGGAATATAGCAATATAGATTCGGTTGGTCTAGAATTTAAAAAGAATGAAATGGGCCGCGATTTAAAATTGTCAAATTCAATTTAAAAGAATTTAGACTTGTTGCAATGATATTCGATTTGAAAATATAAGACAACCTACGTTCATCTGCATTGCATGAACAAATGCATGCTTTTATTGAGCCATGACGGTGACAGTGATTTGATACGAGAGCTATTTGCATTTCGCACATAAAAAACTATACCTGTGTAAGTGTATATAATATAACATTTTATATTTTCAAAACGAGATTCTAATTATAAAAAACGCTTGTTCTTGAACAAGCCAACTTTTTTATATTTCACATCTGCTCTGCCATATTCTACAACGATTTCTCTCTCTCTCACTTGCAACAAAGTGACACACTCTCTTCTTTTCTCATATTTTTTCTGTCATATCATTCTCCTCCCCATCATTCAATTTCACTCATCTTTTCCCCCTTCTTCTTGTCTTCTTCTGCGACAAATCAATGAGTCTTGTTTTAAGACAAAAGATTCCCTTGTTCATTTGAATTCAAGAAGCGTCATACAATACGCGGCATATAAATCTCATCATTATTTTTGTCTTCTAATTTTCAAGAGGGATCCCAATCACATCATCATCAAGTTAAAAAATTATTATTATTCATTACTTCAGAGAATATATTTTTTTCTCACTCATTTCACACTCGAAGCTACATCACTGCTAAAATGGGAGATGACGATGGGATATTTTTTCTTAAGAGATGATTTTTTATATATTTTTCTCTTTCATTTATCGTCCAATATTTCCTTTTGATTTTCAATCAAACACGAGAACATCATCCCCACCATAACTCACCTCACTCACCACACACAACCAGTGTCATCGTCATCAATATCTTTTCCCTCGAATGACAATAAATTTTTCCTTTTTAAAGGTCTATTGTCATTATCACTTTACCACGATCATCGTCACTGTCACCACCATCGATACCGTCATGCTACAAAAGCACAACTAAACTTCAGGTACAAGTGCAACTTTTTCTCTCTCTCGTAAACAAAACCCAAGTGCGCAAAAATATATAGTACTTGTATGATTCAGCTCAACTATTTTGTGAGAAATCCAATATTGTACGTGCTCATGACTTCCCATAACCAATCACGATCATCATCATCATCATCTCCATCCCCATCTCATAAAACTATCTAGCTTCTTGTTATAATAGTCATCATCTACAACTCACCACCACCATTTCACAATGTGATCATCATGATCACAACTCATGCGCATATCGAAATCGAATTCGTTTTTTTCTGCTGTGGTTTGACTTCCACATACAACCAACGTGACTCTCATCAGTGTACAAAACTATTTTGTCGGTAGTTAATTAGAAAGTGTATTACCAATCCAACTGGGATATATTCAAGTGCACCACATAAACTTTTTCAAGATGATGATGATGCCTGCAGCAAGTAGCAAAAAAAAATTGGCGAGGTCGACTTTTTTTCAAAGTCTGCGCATGACTTACGTGAACAGGACACAGTTGAAGAAGAAGATGCTAATGCGCGAAAAACAGTTGCTGTTTACTGCAAACTAAGAAGGGATTTAGGCATGTCTTCAAGTGTGATATGGCAAATTAGTATGTCCGAGAAGCCCAAGTCGAGTCTGGCTCAAAGAGTACAAAAAAATTGATGGCTATAGATTTTGGTCAACTCCTCTTAACTATAATGACTTCATCATGACAGTTATGACAGTGAATATTTTGAAGACCAACAAAAAAATCACTATTCACATTCAGGATGCATGCTTATATGCAAATTAGCTACGGATTTTTTTTGTCCTTATCGATTCCTTGAGTGGCCTTAGTCAATAAATTGAAACCGTCCATGTCGATAGTTAAATATTAGAAGATTTTTTTATTCCATGCCTAAGCCCAGCGTGGAATTTATTGACGCGAGAGATGATAGAACGTGCTTGAGCCATTCACAGATGTAAGAAACTTTTAACAGAAGTCATCATAATCAATGAAAAAATGATAGTATGCTTCATGAAGTGAAATTGACATGCTCAATGTTGTGAACAATAAAATGGAATTTTTTAATTGCACAGTTTTTTTAACAACTTACAACTACTTGCGAATCATTGTCAATATGATTAAGTAATTTTTTTCTCTCCTCTCCATTCATATTCATGTATGCGTAAAATATGCACAAGTATGTGCGTAATGGGGATTTCAAGGTTGTTTTCAAGTATCAGAGGAAAAAAAATTATCGTCAATGTTTCAAAGATGATGGTATGGTATTGATGGATTGAGAGATGTGATTGGTTTTAAAAGATGAAATTTGATAACTTCACAAAAATGCTTGGGTACAATTTTGTCTTATTCGTTTTCACTTTACTAAATATATGCCTCGTGTCGTCTCGCGATCTCTTCTCTCCACCTACACTTTTCATGGCCGTAATCTTCACCATCCATCTCATCATCATCGCATTACTCATTTTCATACTTTACTGATCAACTTGAGTGCTTGAGTCTTAGATTCACTGTTGACATACATAATTTGAGTGAAAAATATATAAATATGATGGAGACAAATCATGTTCTCACATCTCACTAATTTTATCTTCTCCCTGAAAATATTTTTCTTACAGGTTTCCCTTTTTCTTTTCGTGAAGAGAACATTTTCTATTCTTCCTTCCTTCCCCTTTTTTCTACAAATTTACGGAAAGAAGAGTTTTGTAGAGAAGGTTTACTCAACTAATCGCCACCGTCACATTTTTCATCTCTCTCGTCTTTCATCTTTGCCATCAGTCTTCTCCCCTCCTCAACTTCATCTCTGCCAACACTGTATCATCATCAATATCAAGTTTCATTTTTTTCACATTAAAAAAAACTTTTCATACAAGAAGAGCAGAGGAAATTTTGTTGCTTTGTTGACTTTTGTGATGCATTGGCTTGATAATACGATGAAAGCCGAAAGTCTATATAAAAATTCTTGGGCAAACATAAGTCAATCAGAACGACGAAAAGGAGCAAAAAGAAAACTTTTTTCTTCTTGTTCTGTTGTGTACGCCCGTTCTGCACGTGGCTCGTGCTTTCTTGCTTTTATGTGCTAAAGAGTTTTTAACGAAATACAAACATAAAGTGCATTGCACCTCTTCCCCCTTAAAGTATATAAATGAGCTTGCAATTATGATGCAAATCAGTATTTAACCCTTTCATTATTAATATTTATCATATCGTCGGATCAATCAGTTAAGGGAACCGTAAAAATCTGTGTTGTGAACATGCGAATTTTAACAGTGAGAATGCATTGACTACATTTTTGAAAACTTTTGCGTCAATGCAAAGTTAGATTTTACTGAATTAACGCCGTAAAATTTAATAAAATGAATGTATTCACACACTATTGACCGTAGATTCTTCATCAGGGTGCAAGACGCAGAGCTGGTATTTGAATCAGAATCACAAAAAGAATTGTCAATTTGGAATATTTTTAGAATTCATGTACGACCACCACATTGTTCTTTCGAGAAATCGGCATTTGTACATATTTGTATTTTCTGGACGAGAACACTCGTCCCGAACTAAGCATTCATAACAGGGCCGGATTTACTACCCGGCACTTTTGGCCAGTGCCGGGGGCCTCGCGCTTTAAGGGGTCTCGCGCTTTGGTGAAAAATTACAAATACTGCGTTTCAAATGTCTGGTGTACTGAAAAAATCATTGCAATAATATTTTGGATATCATGAAAAATGTAAAAGATTGACTACTATCATTTAAATATTCAACTAATATTTAATTCAAAATGTTGCCAAATTTCGAATACCAAGCTCAAATTTGCATAAAAACAATCAGTTTTCAAAACTCCCCTAATCATCACTAAGATAATCTTAAAATCCAGTGAAAAATGTCTAAAATTACAAGAAATCGACAAAAATTTACAGTCCAGAATATTTTTAAGTAACGGCTCAGCGATTTTTGTTCGAAAATCACTTCAAAATCCATTAAAATTTCAGCAAATCGCTAAAGCAACAAAAATCGTTTAAAGTTTCCGAATTTGTAGCCCAATAATTTTACGCACGCGCTGCCGCGCGTGCATAAAATTCTGGACCCTTTGAAAACCTCTTAAACCTACTATACTGGATCAAGACCCTCCTAATAAAACTTAAAAAGAGGTACAAGTACTTAAAATGAACAAAATCTACTATGTAAGTGCAAAATTTACAAAGGCTAATTGAAATCTTCAATAAAGTCGAAAATGTTTTAAATTTGAAACATTTCACAAAAATGTACGGAAGCGAAGATGTTCGTGAAAAATTCTAAAACCCGCTGGCGTCTAAAAATCTATTAAAAATCGTATATTTTAAATTTAAACGACGACTGAAGAAATTTTCACAAAATTAGTGAAGCATTTTTGACCAGGAGGGCCTCGCTCTGAGATTGTGCCAAAGGCCTCGCACTAGCTAAATCCGGCTCTGATTCATAAGAAGTATATTTGCTCATGTTTAATAATTGCTAGTAAATTAATTTATAGTCATTAAATTCATTATAAATTCACTTGCGTATATCTTGTTGATATAATCTTTAATCTTGACTTTTTCTTTTTCTGACGTTGCTTGAAAATTACGATTTAATTTTTGAAATAATATAACCTAAAACTAAACCTTGTATTTTACTAGCATCGTAACCTTTAACTTTGTACTTAGTATCTAAGCGTGTGAAATGAAATGAACGTGTTACTGATCAACATAAACTCTACCGTTTTTTCTTACGACTTTTTGATAATGATTCATTTTGCACAGGTAACGAGTAACTGTAAGTCTAGCTGGCGTTTTAATTTGCGCTGCCTTGACTGATGATAGTGTATCAATGAATGTATTAACAGAACTGACTAAGTAACCGAGTTACAAATAACAATAATTACAGTGCTACGATCTCAGTAAGTAACCGTAATGTACACAGACACGGGCGGACTAGATATTCCCCCAAAAAGTGTTTTTCATCAAAATATGATTCATATAATATTACGCCTTATTATGCGATGCCCCTTCTTTTATTGCTCACAACTGAACTAGCTTTTTTATCTCATCTTTTTTTCTCACTCACGCACGAGTCATGACTTTGCAGTACTACTTTTGTGTTAACTTTTAACAAAATGCAGATATTTGTAGACCTTCGCAAATAACATTTTCAAATTTTTTTTAGCAATCTTCAAGTCCCAAACTAAAACCAATACGGACAGAAAATAAATGTGAAAATTCTGAAAAACATGGCCAAAAACTTGTACCATTATCATCATCGTTATCACCCCACACCACTGCCTTAATTAATCGCAATAATAATTTTCAATGGAACAAAAGCGTGTGTGTGATGTGCCCTTTTTCTGATAAGGCATTAAAATAGCATGTATTTCTACATTCCCGTATGAAAAATGATCTTCGGCAAGTTATACAATAGCCCATTTTTCAGAGTTCAGTTCAACTCAGTTGTATTCGCCTCCTACAACAAATGAGCCGCTAATGCGTATACGAAAATTGCATACGGTATTCGCAAATACTGTTTCTCCTCACCAAATTAAATCGACTTGTGATTTGTTGACCGAAACGCGAGAACATGAAAAAATACAGTAACCCAAACTCAACTTTGAAAAATCGCAAGTGTAACACATGTTTTTTATCTGTGTTACATGAAATATTTTGCTATTTCATATCAAAAACCACTTGGTTCTCGAACAAAAAAATCCCAATTTACACCGGCATTAGTCATTATCATCATTACAATCAGCATCTCACTTTAGTATATATTTGCTTTCATACGCACATATGAATATGTAGGTACATCTATATTGTTCCTTCAATATCAGTACTTTTTTGTGAGAAGTGAAATGAAATGAAGTGTGTTGTGTGACGTGTTTCGCACTTTCCACACGGACATTTTGCTAAAGTCATCTAAAAACTCGAGTAATCACATATTCCATCATAATCACCATCATTTCGCGTTGACACAAATGATAATTTTTCAAGTAAAAGTTTGAGCTTTTGCTAAGGGGGAAACCGAGAGGGACTTTATTCCTCTATTGCTCACATAAACTCAAATCATAATTATGAAAATTTTTGATGAGAGAATGACTGGGGAAAATATATATTGTTACAGTAATTTTCCCCCTTAAAAATGTCAGCTAATGGATGCTAGGCGTTTTTTTGTTGTCGTGTGTGTGTGTTATATTGTATATATATGATGTTCTGTCTATATCCCAAATTTTCTAACCCTCATTAACTACATGAAAGAGATGTAATTCATGTTTTGGTTTAAAAAAATTGTACACCAACTTCCCTTCCCAAGAAATTTGCTTTTTAAGTTGAGCTTTCAAAAAAAATCAGAGCAACGACGAAAAAAAAATATTTGAATGGATTGAAGTGAGTTACGACTGGGGGAGAAATTATGTGAAATACTGAAGCGAAAATGAGTAATAAAATGTAAACTAATTGATGATAACGATAACGCAATTGCAATCGAATCGAATGGAGGATAAAAGCGGGCCATTTTCACACACGTCAAAATTCCCCTTAATCTGAATGAGCATCGATAATGAGCAAAGCAAAGATGCAATTACTCACGGAGTTCTACTACGCTATTGCATTTTGTGTGTGTGTGTAAACCCACAGAAATCAGATTTCAATCCTTTTAGAAATGCATTTATTATTTGCATTGGATGTACAAAGACCGGAGACGAGTGTTCTGTTCTCTGCGCGTGCATTTATTGTTGAAAAACTGCAACAAACCTGAATGAAGCTGAAAAGAATAAAAATCCCTTATTTATTCATCGTGTGCCTATTCAAAGAGAAAAATTACATTTTTTCAGTTGAGATGGGATTAAGCAAGAGACAAAAGCTGGGAAGGAGTGTGCTCGCATTTCGCATACAAAATTATTATTTGCAAGTCTTCAGCAGACGCTTCATCATCTACTTTTGCTCATCAAACGCACAAAAATCACATTTTCCAACGAAAAAAATATAATCCAAGACGCATACATATTATATTGTATTGCAACATTTTCTACAACTGTGAAGCAAAATTACAAGAAACTCTAAACTCAATTCTCATGCATAACTACTTAACTTAATATACTTCGCCTTGTCAAGTAATATGTGCTCTGGCTTCCTGTCTTTTATGCAGAAAACGCACTTGCAGATATTAACATAAAACACTGGGATTTTACGAGAGTTACAATATATCTCACGACAGCTACACACAGTCAAGCCACAGCATCACAATCAGCTTGAAAGATAGTTTTGGTACTTGGTAAAACGGCAAAAATGTGTGTGAGTTTCAGGATTGTGGCTTTTTTGTGTAAAACGCAATAGTATTCGATATGATATGCACTTTGATGATAGGAGTATCATAAATACGATATAGTAAATACCTTCGTTGCTTGTACAAAAGTTACGAAGTTAACTTCTTTTTTTGAGTATAGCACGTCAACGTCAAACAGCGGCACGGGAAGCATGGCATACATAAATATTATGTGCTTGCTTGTGTACATCAGTAAATCATTCTAACATAAACTCATATTGCATTCATGTGGTCTGGTCTGGTGAAGACTGCGAAACTGACTGCATGAGTCAGTTACTTTGTGAGCTTGTGGATTCTCTGTGAAAAATATGTGTATCTGCTATAATACCATTCAGTATGTGCTCGAAAAGTCTATAAAAGCTCTGAATAAACACGCTGTCTGCTAACTAGTCGCTTTTCAGTTGGTCTGAGGGAAGGAACTTCACACGTTCCTTCCCAAAGAAGTCAACTTTTCCTCCCTTTGCTTTCGTATTCAACTTTTTTTTACACAAGTTTATATACTATACAGTTTACCAATCAGTATTTTTTTTTGCTCTTTTCCTTTGTTCCTTTTGTACTTCGCTTTTCTCGGTTGTGTAAAAAAAATTGTGTCGCGGTCGACATTTCAACTTTCTCAATTCATTTCGGAATGAGTTTAGTCTAGTCTTAAAAACATTCTCAAAATTTTGGAATCTCTCTTAATTGGAAGTTTTTCTCTATAATTTGTTGAGTATAAGTTGAGTCTTCTATACGATATAATTTGCCGAAAAGTATTCAGTGTGTCAAGTTGCCCCAAGATGGTAAAAAGTTTCTTCGGGCATAGTAAAATGTCGAATTGATTAGCGTTCCACCCAAAGAGAAATTGTTTTTGCTAATTTATTCAAGTGCAAACCACACCCACCGAAAAAATTTACATCCCGATATTTATTCTTCAAAAAAACCTGGATCAGGGGATGAAGGGGAGAGAGGACAATTACATAAAAGTACAAGATGTCATTAAGGAACGTTCACTTCCGGATTTAGACTTCACAAACTGAGTTTGGTAAGCCTAAAAATAACATTTACTCTCGTGCGCTCGCCCTCCTTCGTTGTTCGTTTTTACAAAGACTTTCGGCTTGTTGAAGATTTATAGAGAAAGTTTTTTTTAGGAATTTAACTTTGATTTTCTTTCAGATTGCTCAAACACGCAAAAATCTGGGAGCCACATGATAGTCATCAAACATGACTATCGTGACGATGGAAAAAGTGGGTGATTCCAAGCATGACTTATCAAAAAAAGAACCGTGCTCATCCCATCCTCCCAATCCCAACACCATCACATCATCATCATCAGATAACTAACTACACACTCCAACTATAATCAATATAATCCATCAGAAGAAGAAGAAGAAGGAAAATCCCACCATCACGATCTTTTGCAACTGTGCCGCTCGCACTTTGGAAGAAAGTAGGTTTTCAAAACACTGTGCTCCACTGTCATCCTCGTGAATGGAATCACACACGATTTTTTGTTGTTGTTTCAACATCCAGTTGAATATATATGTTCGAGCATACTATTGCTCTTCATCATCATTCATCTTGTAATCTGTGTGGAGCAGCTGCTCCTTCTCAAGAGAGAAGTCCTCCCATTTTTCGCGAAGCTCAAAACGGGAAAAAACGATTAATTATGAGTTGTCGCATATGTGCACAGGTAAAAAGAAAATGTGTGTCATATCATATAAAGGATGATGGTTGTCTTTCAAATGACGATATGCTCAACATTAAAACTAATATCGTTATCAAAAGACATTTCATCATCAGACCGTGACAAAATAATATGCAACGTATATACAATTTTTTTCTTTCTTGTGTGATTTATTGACACCACAGGTTTTTCCTTCAGAGGAAGATGGCGATAAGGAGTGGAGTTACTTTTTTAAGTCAGAATCTTAGATGAAAACTAATTTTTTTCCGACAAAAAGGTCAATTCTGGTTTGAGGAGAGGAGAGAAAAATCTTTTAATCCTTTTCACAGAATTTCTAAATGATCCGGAAAAGAGGAGCGGAAAGACGTAAAACGAAAGAAGGAACATTATTAGTTTTTTTTCTTTCTTTCTTTTTGAAAGATGGGTGCCGACTGTCAAAGTCAGTGGGAGCACATAAGCACACATATGTGCCGGCTCATCCCCTCTCTTCCACCATTTTTTTTCTCCGTGTTTGTTTTCTTTTTTTTCAAATGTGTTTTTTCAGAACATAGTTTCAGTTTTTTGACAGTTTTGATGAAAGAATTAGATATCAAAGTATGTGCAGCTGTTTCAGCCAAAGCTGACAATCCAAGATATAAATTCCTATTGAACGAAGATGAGCAGATGAGAGATAGACTTGTGCTGTCATGAACAAAAATTTATATGTGCTAAACATGTTTTGACTTTTTCTGTAACAAAAAAGTGATTTATGGGGAAAGCGGAGGAGGAGGAGGAATATACTAATTTTATTCTAAACTTAAAGATATATATTTTCTCGCGACATCAGTCAGTAATCAAAAGATTTTTTAGGAACTTTAAAAAACTGACAAATCACACACTTGTCCATACACTTCACACACACACACATCTTATACACAGTTACATTTTTAGTGACAGAGAAAAAATACATTTTCAAAAAATGGTTACGCCAGAACATGTAAACAGAAAAGTGCTAGTTATTACATACACAAACACATACACCCACACACACAACATTACACAAACATATTACACATTTTCATGAGACATAATACACAAATACAAACTTACAAACGTTGAACATGGAAGCTCACTCAAATACAAAAACAAATTATCACACATTCACACATACGAAGTTAGTGAAAACAAGAGGGGAGTTCTTTTAAAGAGCTTTACAGTTACATAACATACATTCGATTTTCACACGCTACACATTACATTTTTTACATGACATACATATACGAACATTTTTAAACTTTGAAGAAAAACTTCCACATTACGCAGTACACAAAACACACCTTTCACACATCATTTTTCCATTCCAACACGAACATGAACATAACATAATACACGTTAAGTATGCGGGACAAATTGGGATTTTACAGATTTTTCAAAAAAATTAAGTTGGATCAAAGAAATCAGAACACACTACATTAACACAAATACACAATAATTAACACTATTCGCCGTTACATATTACACAATACATTTAATTATCACACACAAAAATACATGGGACTTATAACACAACATAACCACACACATCACATTTATAACAATCGTTTTTTGATGGACTTTTACTTTTGAATGAAGAGTTAGAGACTATCAAAAAGACCATTTCAGAATCAGAACAGAGAACACAACCACGCACAAACAAAAAACAAAGATGTTTTTTAATATATTTTACAGAAAACAAAAACATTTCACACAGAAATAGCAGAGCAACACTTTAAACTTGTTACAGATTCACAGAGAACACTTTAAATCATCACACCATAACACAATACATTTTGACATATATATTTCAGATCAGTTTACACTAAACAAAAACAGAACACACACATACACACACAAACAAACAATACATATAACACAAATTACATTACACGAACAGTAAAATTTGTCCAGAAACATTTATCATGAAAGTGAAAATTCATGAGCTCGTGAAACAAAGACACAAACATCACACACAATTCAACACGAACACTCAGTTACAACTCGCATAACACAAACACAATACATACATTTTACACTACATAATTCACAAACAGCTACACACATTTCTCAGAGAAGACAAAGAGGAAAAAGTCTGCAAAATGCTGGGAGAAAGAACATTTACACAAAACATTAAACACGAGAGCTGCTTCAATACAAAAGTCTGCTCTGGAATTTTCACAAACACAATAAACCAAGAAACACAGCCAAAGCAAAATAAAATATCTCACAAACAAAAACCCTTAACTAACTTTACTACATATATAACATTACACTAATGTATTTACACTTCAGTATTACTAATTTGTAAATTAAAAAAGTACAAGAATATACTGTAACACGGTCCAAGACGTATATACTCTCATTTAGTGCCCATTACACACATAAACATATCATCACACTACACAAACACTCAACATTCATCATCACCACATAAAACATTTTACATTTCTCCAGTCCAGCCATGGGAAGCTTAAATGGAGGAACCAAAACATTTTCAACATACTTCATTTTTTTACAAATGTTTATCACATGCAACATGTACACATTACACATTTCCCAACAACCACCTCACCGTTATCAATTAACTTTTAGTAAGCAACATGCGCGCAACACAGACACAAGTCAGTAGAAAGCAGGATAGTTTTTAGAATGGAAGATCATTATGATTGCAACCCCCCAAAATTAAAATCGTGTAAAGAACGCCCATGAGAATTTGTATAATAAAATAAAGTAACAATTTTAATTTTCAATTGAGTTTGCATATTCATTTTTCGAAAGATTTATCTTGCAGACATTTACCTTCGCTTGCATCCTTGATTTTGCCAATTAAATACTTGAATTTATACTATTACACGTATGCATTATTTTGCACACATTCATATTGGAGATTGGACACCTATTTCATGCTTCATTTCGTACTTCAACGCTAACCAAATTATTTTATAAATAATCGGAAGGTGGTTTTTAATACAGATGTGGTGTTGGCGTTATAGATTAAGTATTCACATGGATTGGTGGCGAAAGAGTAAGTAGCTTGTAATATATTACTTTTTAGGATATGGGAGTAAGGTAAAAAGAACGAGAGTTGTCTCAGGGAGAAGGATGAAAACCAGATTAACTTGAATTTAACAAAGGGATCATCTCATCACGCGACAGTATCCGATGTCAATCTTATTGAAATGTGATTGTGGTACTTGTTGCCAAAATGCTGGCTCTTATTCTACTTAACTTTTCCATATTCTTCGCATAAAGCAATCCGATGCAAAAAATGGCAACCATACGAGTTTTAACTCTGAAGCCTTAATCAATGGCACCATCTCATCTCATTATGATGTTATATGAGCCTCGAAAAGAGATGCAATTTGACATTCAACCTTGAGCTGTATTCGTACGGATAACTTTAAAGAGTATATTTGCAATGTACCCCTTATCGTTAACCAAATTGAAAGTGTTCCTCCACGGGGCAATTATCATTGGCGTGCTTAATGTAGGGTTAATAGCCACATTTTCCGTTGACAATCCAGTTACAGGATTTGATGAGGAGAGCGTAACAACAGAAATCTTCCCAACGGACCAAAGTCCTCTAGATTATGAAGCCGAATTTACAAGGATCACTTCCAGAAGTTGCAGTAATTAAATATATACTTGTGCACTTTACTCCAATTTGTTCTACTCGATATCATTTAGAACCGTGTCTCTAACTCTAACTAATTTTTTCTTATGAAAGGTTGTGGTTTACAGAAGCGAAATCATAACTTGCCCGACCCGTCAGAGTCGGATCACGGTTACGTTATCGGCGGTGTGCCAGCTTCAGAGGGGGAGTTCCCTTGGGTTGCCGCAATAACGCGATTTCAACACAATAAGAGACCAAGATGGAGGGTCATTTGTGGAGCAGCATTGCTCAATCACGAGTATGCAATTACTGCAGCTCATTGTTTGCACAAGTTCGTAATTTTTCTAAAAATGCATACGAAACATGAAAACTTATCATTGATTCCATTTAAAATGGAAACTTACTTCCAAATTTGCCTTGTTGCAGCCGGTTCAGAGAAACGTTGGAAGTTGTCTTCAACATCAAAGATACTCACCAAATAGACAACGATACGAATGTCATTCGGAGGAAAATCAAGCGTTTCGTTGTTCACCCGGAGTACGACCCAAATACGCAACATGAAGATATTGCTTTGGTTCAATTTAAGGCTCCAGTTGATTTGAGAAGTGAAAAGGTTGTGCCAATTTGTTTGCCAGCGAGTTCCTCCACCACGTATGCTTCAAGAAAAGCGAAATTTGCTGGTTTTGGACATACGTCGTATGGAAGCTCTTCAGATTCGCCGAAGGGTGGTTAGTAACTTTTAACTTTTAGTTTTAAGGACTATAAGGACCCGAATTTAATTCCACAAAATAGTCAGTGATTAGAACCATTTGCCATGCAGAAAATTCACGGATCTTGATGAAAGTAAGCGTTCCAGTTCTGAGTCATGCGGAGTGCTTAAAAACTAAGGTTCCTTCGAAGAAGAACGTCACAGAGAATATGATTTGTGGGGGAATTAAGGGGAAAGATGCTTGTATCGTAAGTAAAGTCATTATTTCAAATTCATCCACGTCTAGGAATTTATAAAGTAAAAATAGTTGAGTTTACTTAAAAATATTTGAATTTGCTTAAAAATAGAATGACTCTGGAGGACCCCTCATGGTTCGAGAGAACGGAAGAACTGTTGTTATTGGATTAGCTAGCTGGGGTGTGGGCTGTAGTCTTGAAGGTAATTTTTCCGAGTTAAATTTGCATGAGAATTTATAGAACAACTCGCTATACTTTTGCTTTTTGTTTCCATAAATTGAAGGTTATCCTGGTGTTTACACGCGAGTTTCCAGTAAGATTTTTGATATTTAGAGATAACTTAAACAAAGAGATGACTTAATTTCGCTAATAGCATCGAGATTATTTCAAACATTTTCTGTTTGCATTACTTTCAGAATATCTAGGGTGGATTAATAGTGAATCGGAATATTCCTGCGGCTGATTATGACGATATTAAATTAATATAATAATTCTGGAATCATATAATGGAATATACCAGACAGAATAAGTATATCGGCCCGTGCCATGCCATAATCCACAAATTAATAAAAATTAATTTTACAGAGTTGTATCATGACGCCGTTTAAATAAATAAAATTATACACTGCCAGACTTTCTTTATTGCAAAGATGAAATGAGAGTTCTGCGTAATGAATTAGTGATATAGAGAGCAGCAGCTTATTTATCCAAGTGGTATGGTTTTTCTGCATATCGTGCTTCAGTTAAGTCGTAAATTAGTTTAAGTGGAATCACCCCATAAGCTTGAAGGATTCCTTCTGTTAGATTAGAAGTTCAACAAGGACCTCAAGAACTTCAACCCCATATTTGTCCCTAATTATGCTTCCTTATATAAAATGTTTTCAATCAGTGATTCTACAGCACAAAATGATAAACTTTTTCAAATGAACGTTCTCCGTTGTTTATTAGTCGTTTACTTTGAGAATCCAATCGCAACTTCATGTGTTCCATTCAGCGAAATACATACACCTATACAAACATTACATTTATCCAGAATACGAATGAAAATATCATACAGCTTATAAGTAATTGCGCAACTCAACGAAAACTGAGAGACTCCACAGAAAAGTATCACCTGAACTGAACCACATACACCGTCTTCGAAAGTAGAGGCAATACCGAAAGAAAGCAGAGCAAAACGTCGATAGAGAAAGGTAACCTTATCCACTTTCACTCATTACAAAATAAAACGAGTCAGAGTCATACTACCACACGTGTGCTCATTAAACAATGTGACTATGTACAATCATTTGGCATCAAAGATTACATAAATAAGAAAATTATAAAGAATATTATGTATCTCTACACAGGTACAAGTAACCAAACCATTATTCAACTTAAATACGTCTCGTTTCAAAACTTGATTAACACAGTGCAACAACCAAACACGATAAGAGCATCTAGAGGTAGGTTCGCTGTCCGCTAATTCATTGACAATTTCTTTTCCATTTCAAAACCTGACAAATTTTCTTGCGACTGGCCCTGTGAGAGAAAAATCTTAACAGATACGCACTGGTATTCTTTTTGGAGTTAAGTATAAAATACAATAACCACCTACTGAACACTATACTATCTACCGCATTCTTGCATCTTTGCACTATTCATAACTCTAACATCCTTTCTCACAATACAAATGCAATATAAACTCAAACTCTACATTGGAAAATTAGATATATTGAGAAAGGTCGATCACGTCATTACAAGATTTAGGACTTGCCAAATTATTACGTTTGAAAATCGTCAAGATTTTTTTCGTCAAAGGTCTAACCCGGAAAAACTTTGTGATGTAAATACATACATACATTTAGGTATAAATACTAATTTCAGACATTCTCAATCATTCGTTTATCATTATTCACTATTCCCAACCCTGCACTTGCGTTACCGTATTACCAAACAAAAATCGTCAGCACAAATTCCTTCAAAAATCTCATAATGTGATGTGAAACCTAGTTGTAAATTTTTACAAGAGAAACCATGATGTTATTACACTAACACGATCAATTTTATTTCGTTAGCTTGTAAGTACCACTACGAACGACGAGGACGAAAGTGGTAGCTTTACAATTTTTATTCATGATTCATAAACGGTTTCAAGTAGCTTTACATAAGACTTAAACATTATAGAAGCTGACTCCTTTGGTTGCCTTGATAGTTTCACTTTGATGGGTTGGATTTTCGAGTAATTATAATATATACGTAGATATTAACTTAACTGCGAATTAATGTGTACTAGATAGATACGCAATATAAGCTGGCTAGATTACATGTGGTTTAATTGGAATTTTTGTGAACCACGTCTGTGAGATGCTTTCTATACGCTTCTTGATTCTTCCACATTTGTGCGGCTTTAGTGTTTAACGGACTTTCGATGTTAGGTTCTGGAAATAATTGGCAACAATAACAAATTAAATCATGTTCGCTTCCATTTTGGATTTGAGTGTGATGAATACGAAACGCCAATGAATAAGAATAAGTTACAGTACTCACCACCCAGAAGGGACTGAATGGAGATTAATATCGTTCGGACATCCAATAGAGCGGACCATTTGTCTTTTAAAATATCTAAGCAAATGTTCCCAGCTGTATCGACATTAGGGTGAAAGCACGGGGAAATGAACTTTACTTGAGGCGGAGTGTAGGGGTACCCACTGGGAAACTCAAGTGAGAGCTTAAATGTAAGTCCACAAAAAACCTGAGGAAAATACAAATGATTAGAGTAGAGTACAAAAGGTCTACAAATATGTACTAACGACAAAGAGCACATGAGGTTGCAATAAATTGATCTTACAGTCTCTTCAGGACCATGTATGGTGCCAATCCATTTAAAAATGTTGTCACCATCTGGGAAGGCGGAAATTCCTTTGTCTCCCTTCATCTAAAAGTTTTAAATATTGCGAACATTTAATAAAAACCCTTTTATTTTCACATTCACCGTCCAACGTTGAACGTATAAATTTGTAGTTCCAAATGTTCGAATCGATTTATGAACGGAATCTTACCATCAGCGCCATCAGTTCTGAGTGCAGTCTGAAATTTATTAAGAAGATAGGGGAAATTAATAACAGAATCTTCTCCCATTATTAATTCGTATTGAACTAAAACTCTAAAATTGAATTCAATCAATTTACTCACCTTTTGCTTACGGAATGGGTATCCTTTGAGCTACCGGATACCCCTTCATTAGTTTTCCGACTCCCAGCATAGCCACTTCGTGGACTAACGTTCTGAGCCATTTTATTTCTAGAATTTCCAAACAAAATGTTGAAGCAATTGAAATACCTTCATATACCACACCTGGATTTAGTAATGGGCTACATTTGAGAGAACAAAACTTACCCTTTCGTCCTAATGTAAAATTACTTATCAAATCAGTCGAGCTTACAGAGTGCACACGTGTGTCAGTCCAGTTATACTCGGTAGTGACTTTGCCTCACCACTTCACTGACTTCACCATCCGCAAAACCGGTAAAATAATGAAATACTTTACTAGATATCAGCTTGGTAGTTACTTCAGCTTCCACCGGTCACCTAAAAATAACAATATTGTTTAAGACAACGTTCAAAGTTCAATACCAACAAACGAAACTCTCCTCAAAATCCTTGCAATTCAAGAACTCATTTATTTGAAAGAAATTAAACTACACCATAGATTCATGGACTATGCTACGCAAAACTAGAATACTACAACAAGGATCAGCATTAACCCATCAATTTAATTTACCAATACAAACGTTTCCAAGCAAATGAGCAGAGGAAACAGAAGGCCAACAACGGAAAAGTTAATAAAATACCATCTGGATTCTGTTTCCCCTTTGACATATCCCATTCAAAATCAAACCCTCCAGTTAACAATCTGTCACAACTTTAGAAATCTTTGCTAAACGCACCTTCAACTTTCCACCTAAATTAAGCCACCTCCAACCTCAGTCTCAGCCTGGGACACCTTCAATTTTCAAGCTTTGAAGCTTCCTTATTTTAACTAAGACTGAATACATTCGGTTGTCGGTATGGTCATTTTAATTATTAAAAACTTCCTCCTTCACCCACCCCAGCTACCATAAATTACGCCAAAGAATAATTATTATTAAATTATCTCCTCCTTCTACCTACCTCTCTTCAATCCCCAATCGCGACAAATTACTATGCCCGACTCTTTTCATGCACAAAAATTTTCTCAAATAAAAATCCAACTCACTTCTAAATTCCAACTTTGAATTAAATATTATTATTACTCATCCACAATTAGCTCACTTTCGACTTCGACATGCCTTTATACACACAACGTTATATTATAACACACTCTCTTGAAAAAAAATTTCTGCGTGTGTCGTGAATGTGATAAACTGCTGATTTCCAATTTTAGATTGATAGAGAAATGAATGAATAAGGGTATTTGATCATCATGTCTCCCATCTGTACAAACCGTACGTATGCATTATAGCCAGCGACATGAAGGTAAAGCTTCTGCATAAGAAAAGTAGCCAACAGCCAAATAATATACACACAAGCAGGCATCATCATAGACTTTTAGCTAAAGGTAAGATGTACATAAAAAGTTCACATAAGAGGATGACGATATATAGCCAAAAGGTATAAAAGCCAAAAGGAACTTGTTCAACAAATTGTTCGTTACACCATTTTTTCGTTCATTGCCTGCAACAACAAACAGAGAAGAGGATCTAGACATCCACGAGAGAAGCATGGATGGGGAAAACTTTTTTTCTTTCGTCTTCATATGTTTGTGATACATACAATTTTACAATGTGCATAGGGATACGACTAATACGAGAGGAGAAGCAGACAATGTAAAAAGCATACTCCAATCGTCAATGCACTTGCACAATGAGAGAAACTTGAAAGCATATGAAAATGATGATGATGACGACGAGTTTGTGAGATGTGTATGTGTGCTTGTGTATGAAACGAGAAGGGAGTGTACGAGAAAACGTGAGACGACGATACGGATAAAATGCGAGTATATGGTTACCTTTATGCTTATATGTGCAGATAGTGCATAATGCTATAATAATGTATGGTGAAGTTGCCCGAAGTATGTTCAGTTGGGTGATTCTGCTGATTGTGATTCTGAGGGTATGGTTTCAGTCAACAGTCATAATTTAGGATGAGAGAAGAATGGGTACAGTGGAGATGATCATAATGCTTATGAGTAGGAGATTATGAAGATGAGGAGGAATGGGATATGTGAACGATTTGATTATCCGAGGATGAGGACGAGAGAAGAAGATGTTGGTTTGTATGGTGCTCATCGTAAGCATGTGTGTGCAGTTTGAATGCAATGCAGAATGCACATTCTCTCAAATATTGGAGGAGTGCGACGAGTAAGAGTGTGCATTTCACTTTTATTGTAAGGATGAAATGGGTAAACGAGTATGTGGCAGAGGCATGAAATGTGATTTTTGAATGTGTTCAACATGTTATGTGTATGTGGAGATGTATATATCCGAGTTCATCTACCTACAAGGACGCAACAAAGCAACGGGATGAAGTGACGCTTGGGTGGACCGAGAATGAGAAAAAAATGCGGTTGGGCTTCTTGCTCAGAGAGTCATGATTTTATGTATTGTGTATGGCATTGTTTTTTAGTAGTATCAACGATTTGTAAATGAAGGACCTCTCTGGGGACAGGGCTAGGTCGTTTCAAGAACAAAGGCATTGTTGCATTTCGCGTAGCGTGAGTTGCCTCCCCGGAGCTCTGTGCGGGTATCTTCATGTACTTTTGCCGATCACATTGTTTGGGGTTTCTTCGCAAAACAATTATCTCAAATTAATTTCTCCACTCCTGCCCCTTTAGATAAATTGGCCGATAAGCTTCAGAGTGAAACATGCCAAAAAATCAATATAATTATTGTAATCAATGCAAATACACATGGACAATGACAAAACGGAGGGCTTGACTTTTCTAATTGACGAATGCAATTATGACTTTAGCCACGTCCTCCAGTAGTCATGTTTGAGAATATTATGGAGCAGACATTTTCCACATTCTGGTTTTAGAATTCGTCTACACTAAATACCAATCCTTCGTCGACAATCATGAGTAGCACGACAATCACGAGTATCTCCAAGTCTGTGGAGAAACTAGTTGAAGAAACTGCTTGGCTCAGACAAAGACCTTCATCCCAAGTGGTTCCCAGTTCCACCCAAATAGCACCTGGGAACAATGACAAGATAGTCCAGCCGTCAGTTTTCGATAATCAGATAAAGCATCTCAAGCACGATGATGATACGGTTGGCAGAGGATTTTACCCCGTCATGTTGGCCATGAAATATTTCGGAATTTTCCCTGCCGAAATATTGAATCAGGGAAGGCACTACGCACCTGCCAAACCATTGACGATTCTAGTAACATTCATCAGTAGCGTGTTGGTCACATTTTGGACACTGGTTTGGACGATGAATAGAGGATTAGATATTGGCTGGCCAATCAGAGTGTAAGCTCCGGCATGGTTAAGGTTAAATTATAAACTAAATTATATTTGATGAGAAATTGATTTAATGTTATAGGTTCCCTCCTTTGATGTCCCAACAATCAAATGGAAATCTCACGACATCCAGCCAAGATTCGTCTCCAGCTCATAGCTTTTTCTCTGGAGTGACATATGCCCTGCAGATTATCCTCCCAATTGCCACCCTCGTCTCTGGGCATTTTACTTTCTTTCGAGTTCGAACCCTCGTCCTATTTCTTAACACATGGCGAGAATTTCTGAAACAGTTTAATGAGCTGTTCTCCCAATATTATGAGATGAAAATGAATTTGAAGCAGCATCGAAGATATTATGCTTTTGTATTCATAAGTCCATTGTTCGGCATCAGCTTGTTGGCGACACCGTACATTGCAGAGAGCAAAGTTATCTTGTCGGGCGTGTACGGGAGCTTTTTTGGGATGGCTTTTACGGTGACTATGATCGAGGTGATGATAGGAATCACACTCATGTGCAATGTGAAGGACTTTTTGTGCTTGGCTGTTTTGGAGATATGCTATCGTGAGGTAAAAATATAATAAAGATGTCAAAAATATTATATGAAAATGTTTCAGAATCTATTCCGTTCAGAGCTCAATTTTTTATTTCAGTTGAGACACGGAATCGAAGCGCAGTATGACGCGTTGCAAGACAAAATCACAACTCAGCATGTGCGATCATGGTTGAAGATGATAACATTCATACGCGAGCAGAGAACTCGTCTGGAGAAACATTTTGGCATTCCTAATCTTTGGTTTCTCTTTGAAATCTTTCTCCTCGTTCTTCTCGTTTTGACAGCGACAGTATTCGTTTTGATGCATGGACTGTATGAAGACTCTCTGTTGGTGACGGTGTATATTGCCGTATCTACCTTTGCAATAACATTTCTGTTTTGGAAGGGGCATTTAGCAGAATCCGTTTCTGAACAGGTATACGTGAATGAGGCACATGGAGAAATTGCACAAGATCGGATGAGTGGATGTAACATGTAACTTTATATAACCCTCCATTTCATCATGATTTTCAGGAGGACTTGCTGGCAGAGAGCATTGTCCAAATGACTGAATGCAACGACTGTGAAACTAGGCTTGAGGTAAATAGAAGAAATGAAAAGATTACATTACTTCCGTCTTTATTCACATCTTAACTTTTCATCTTCTCATATTCGCTGAATTATGCAACGCAGATGAAATCAATTTGTGACATGGTATTTCATGATCCCATCAAAATCACTTTGGGCATTGGCATCGTTCTCAACAAGCGACTGATACTGGCAGTAAGTAGCATTTTAAATGCATTTCAATAAAACTTAAAAATTAGCTAAGTGTTAAAATTAGTAACGAATATCGAAAATATGATGTTATTTCCAGTTTTGTAGCCAATTGGCCGCTAGTCTGGTTATCCTCCTTCAGTTCGTCAATCATTAGGACTTTGTGACCAAATATGTTTCATGCACATGGAAAACTGAGTTGACGAGGACGTACATTCATATATAATTGTCACAGTCACAGAATTAATGAACATGAACACATTAAATATAGTCGCAGTGGTAGTACACATATATTTATTTGTTGCATTTGTATTATTAGAAGAAGCGAAAGCGCACATTAGCGGTTTAATTTATGTAGCTTAATAAATTCCATTTCTAGATAATAAGGAAGTTGATTTTAGTTACTAACTCTATATCTAATTAGCGTGTACAGGATTAACTTGTGAAATTAATTGATATATGCTTCAGCCAAAAACTACACCCAAGTTTCATGAACAATACTCGGTATCTCTGTGGTAGTAGATTTCGGTTGAGCCTTTTCAGACGACAAAAATATTCCTGATGAATTGATCGCCACCGAACAAATCCCCGGATTCTGCTCATGTTTGACATTTCCTTGTGCGACCGAGACACGTCCATTCTGGTTATCATTCTGTGCAGGAGGCGGGTTCCCACGTAGTAATTGTGAAGAGCGAGAATCTGCCACGCCTTGTTCTGTCCTTGTGAACTTGAATGTTTTCCCGAACATATTTACTTTTACTATTTGCCCTGGGACTGCACCTTGCCAGTTTCTGTAGAAGATGAAGAGTTGAGAGGAAAACGCCATTGTGCATGACTGCAAAATACATTTAGAAATTGATTATCTTTGCACATTTACTAAATCTTGATTATTGTTTAGAATTAAAGCATTTGAATACGACGAGAACTTACAATCGCAATGAAAGTCAAAATAAGGAGAACGATTTCATAATTCTTGTAACTGTGAATAATGTCCAGTTCTGTTTCAAAGCAGCCTTTCTTCCAAACATTGTATCGGGTTGGGAAAACATTACTATTGCATACAAGCTCCTAAATCGTAAAACTTTAAATTATCACAAAAGCAGAAAAGGTGCATTTTTTATATTTCAAATGACTTTAATTATCACATGCGACATGCCTCTGTATTGCAACAACTCTGGGGATATCTTGGATCTCCGTTGCCAAAAGGCGAGAACTTCCAGTCACTGAAGTCATCCACACCACAACACTGGTGCTACATGAATGGAAAACATTCGAATTTTACGGACAAAACGCCTTACGCCTTGAACTTTTGTCAAAACTCAAAGATTCTTATAAATACTTACGATAACTTGTGTCAAGTTCCAAGCAGGATAGACATTACTGAGCATCTGCGGCGGATTATCGGAGCCCAACGACAATGACATTGTGAAATTCAAATGCTGTCGAAAATACTTCCTTTCATTTCTGGTTGCAGACATGGAGGTAACTTTCACGATTGAAAGGGTGAAGTGCATGGTTTCAATAAGAAACAGGGTGATTAGCTACAAACATGAAACACGAAAAGTGAATAATATAATTCATTTAGATTTTAAAGCTGATGTTTAAATACAGGCAGGGTTCATACAATTTTTATCCAAAGCAAAGAATATCTTCCACACCACGCCTGAAGTGTAAAGGAAACAAAGGCGACCAACGCAGTCATGCAAAGTATTCCTGCGACGAGAGGAATCCAAGGGAGAGTAAAAGTGTAGGAGCACAAGTTCCTGGGAACCCTTTGGTGTGGATGCGGTCCAGCGTAATCAATGCAGTCGTCGTAGTACGAACCCATAAGACGAACAATCTGCTCCCATGCGAAGGTTCTTGACATTGTTTCTTGCACTTCGTGGTACAGCGCGAACCAAACTCCAGTCAGAAACTGACAAAATCAGAGGAAAAATTCATGGAATTAAACAAACTGTTAAAACGAGGAATTATCGCTGTTGCATAATTTTCATTGATCGTCTTACCAAAAGCAGCATGCACAAAGCGAACAAGGCAACTCCGACAATTAACCCGAGATAGGTTAGAAAAGCGAAACCCTTCAGTTTCCCTTCTTTCTCTTGCTTGCTCGTGTCAGGGATTCTCGGCAACGGCTGCGTGTCCCCAGCTCCAGAAGTGCATGGTGCCTGGTGGGGGCAAGGTGTAACCTTGCTAGTCTGAGGTGCAGGACAAACGTCTTTCGCTGATTCAGCCATTAATCGTTGGATTTTTCAGTTTCATATAAAAAACACGATTCTCTTCCGTCGAGGGAAATATTATTTAATATTTCGTTTGCAATGCGATGTGCTCCTCAAACTTTGAGACACAAAACAAAAACAACAACAGAATGACACTCCGTCAATGCCGTTATAGAAGTGACTTTAGTTTCGTGTTTCAAAATGAAATTATATTTCCACAGCAATCTTAGGAAAGTTTGCGTTAGTTTCCTTTCAGCAAGCACATGTACGCGTATGCTACCAAAGCTAAAGGACGTTAGTATGCTGGGCGTGGGCAGGTACAATTTGCTTGTTCGGGACAGGATTCGTTTTATTTTGAAACTTGTGAATTTTTTAACAATGCAATTAAAGTACATTATTAAGCATGCCTTCAAAATCTCCAACTTTCCTCAATGATGGTTGTACCCGAAGGTTTCCTAACGATTCGTAAGTTATCCGCTGGCAGGTCCGGGGGCAAGAGTATCGTCTCTGTGATGGACATTGACGGCTTGCCTTTCCGATCAGGCCTATTTGCTCGAATCTAAAACATGAAAAATTAAGTGACGCGTATACAGTTGGAACGTTGAACAACAATCGAGTTATTTCTCTTAAATGGATATTTTTGGAATATTTATTTTGAGTGGAACATTACCACAAGCCTAGTTTTCCCTTCCAAATATAGGGAAATGTCTTCGTCCAAGAATCCTCCCAGATTCAGAACATACTGTCGCCGTCCCCAGTGCTCCAAAGTTACACGATTTTCGCTGGGAATCCTAAATCAAACTTTAAAATGTTTTTTTTTCTATTGCAACATACTTGAATTAATTAGTATAAGCTGTCAAATAATTTACTTGTTAGTTATTTCCTCACCGAAGATCATCCATAGTTCCAAACGAGTTCGTTAGGGAAGCAGGCTTATTTGGCGTCTGGAATATTTCAAGTTTGAACTCATCAAATTGCGATTCATTTATGCTCTACTAATTTAGTTGGTTTTTACCTACAGGAATATGCACTAAACCCTTCACACAACACAAATCCTTTGACCAGGGCAATCTCATCCCCAAATGTCTTTGACTTGGGGCAATCGTGAGATGTCTTAATGCTTTGATCTCGTCATGGGTGACCTTATCCCCTCTCAGAATCCTTTGTTTGAGCGCTGCGACAGCGGTAGTTCTATCAAACACAACTTCCTTTTCTCGTAGTTCATCAATTATTCCATGCAAGTTCGGAAAATCCTTTTGATTCCTCCTCGCAGCTTCAACAGAACTGGTCGTGTAGTAGGACGGAGTGTAATTGGTGGTAGCGTCAATCTCGTAGTCGCGATCCTCTGAGCGTTCTCTTGCAAGGGAGTAGTCACTTTTGCTTCCTCCTGCTCGAGATGGACCAGGACGAAGGCAGTTGGTTCGACTGCCTTGACGGGATGCACTTGAACAAGCTCTTCTTGACGAAGGGGTGGGTCCTGGTTTGTCTGTGGCGATTATCGTGCAGGTTTCACCGGTACAGTCCCAAAGATCCGGTTCGGTAGTTGTAACTGACTCGGCTCGGTCATCATCAGAAATGACGACAACATTGGAGTTGCTATCTTTCAGTAGAAGTCCTTGCTTTTTCGCAGTTCCTCGGGAAATGGTCGCCTTCACAGAGTGCGTCAGTTCTGGCACAATTTTTACTCCATACGTTTGCGTTTTTTGGTCGCGGAGAACGTGATTCGTGCTGCCACTAGATGTGCTCTCATCTCCACTCGTGGTGGTGGCGTCGTCGCTCATGAAATTTGTCCTGCTAGTTATTGGGGTACTTCCTGGAGGAGAAATCTTTTTCGTAAGTTCTTGAATTGTTGGATAAAGGTTTCGATTCCCATCTTGCTGACAGACCCTTTTCAGAAGGATACCCGGTCTTTGAGAGTTAGCCATTGGGAATTTACGTTCGGATTTAGACAAGGTTGAGCTAACCTCCGATGTCTGTACGATGGAATTTATAAATTTTGTCATAATAAATGCGATGATCATATAGAGCATCTATGCAGTGTTTAGTGAAGTCTTACATGCGCGCAGAATTAATTTGTTGAATTATTTTGGAATCAAAAAGTAGCCCGTGACACAATCATGGAAACAATGGGGCAAAAACGTGAACCAAAAATGGAGAGGAAGAATGACGCGATTGTATACATGCAACGCAGGTGCAATATATGAAAGAACATGTCAGAGAAGTGATCTTTGGATATGACACTTTTCCTAAATCCGAATTTATTATTATGTCGGGTGCAGTGTATCACTCATGATTCTTCGTTTCGTTCAAGCATTCACTCACAATGACTATAAGAAATTCAACCTCGTGTTGTGTTAATCTAGACATATAATAGGACATATATTATGTTGGTAGGAATCGAAAAAATATATCAGTATCTTTGTTCTCACCGCGGTTATAGTATGTGTAAATAAAATTATAATAAAATGTCAGAGAAGTTCGAGTTCCACTATTTTTAGGAGAGACTATTATGACTTGATCACACTCGGTGTACCCTCCTCTTGAAAACAAAATTATAGCCACGTTTTGGCGTTAGAATAATGGATGGCTCTAGTGGCACGTTGTTGATTGTATCAGTCGTTGATACTGAGAAATTATGAAGTATTCGAGCTATCACAAGCTTCATTTGTGTAAGTGCGTATTTGTATCCTAAAGGAAAGAGAAAAAACGATTTTAACATTGTTTCCTACTTTTTAAAATAATCAATAATCATACACGTATTGACATTTTGATGTATACCAAGACATGTTCGGGGTCCTCCTGAAAAAGGAATGTAAGCATATGTCGGGCGCCCCAAGCAGTTCTCCGTTGTAAATCTACTTGGGTCAAACTTCTCGGGGTCTGGGAAGTATTTAGGATATCTGTGAATTGATGTAGCTGCAATTAGACAAGTGGTTCCGGCTGGAAGCTCTAAATTATCATCTGTGACAAGACGAAAATATTGTTAGCATATGTGCAAACATTTGTATGAAATACTTTCCTAAAATGCATTTTAATGAGCATACCAATTTTTAAAGGAGTTTCCATTTTTCTCGTGGTCACATTCGCCACTGGAAAGATGCGCAAAGATTCCTTACAGCATCTGTCAAGATGCTTAAGATATGACAGCGACGACATTGTGAAGTCTCCATTGGGGCACTTTGACTCATCTCCGTAAATCTCATCTATCTCATCTTGGCACTGTTTCTGTAAAACCACCAAATCAAGTCCATGAACATATACGTCCATGCTTTGTTGCACTTGTCAGCTTTGATGTGTCTCACCTGGTGCTCAGGATGTAACGCCAATAGAAGTAGGGCAAATTGCACTGCTGCTGCTGGAGTAACAACCCATTTCAAATCAAACATTTTGAACGCGATGCTGGCAGTTTCGTTCAACTCCAATTGTCGTAATTATTCATGATTTCTTACCTGTTGTTTCGTGTCCCTATAATTAAATTAAGAACAGCAAATTAAATTTAATTTCATCAATGTTTGTGTATCAAAATTGAAATTTGAAATGTAACTTACAGCGCTGATTATTGTGTGAGCTTCCTCCCGCACGTCAGAGTCTGAAAAGCCCTTGGCTAGCATGACATCCATGGCGGTTTTGTGACTAATACTATCCATTATGAAGTCATTCTCCGAATCTGAAGAAGCTGAAAACTTTTTTCGAGCTTCGCGAATCACCTTAAACATGTAGCTTTTAATGTACTCCACATTAGCTTCGTAATTTTTTCGAAACGGGTGGAATTTCCAGATCCAGGCCACTCTACACCAGGGTCTGACACTCTTACTCCAAATGTAGTGTTTGCAACGTTCAGCTTCGGCGAAAAACTTATCAAATTCTTCGGGGTTGTCTGTGAGCTCGACTCCCATTGATGTTTCTAAAATTCAATTAAAAATATTTGCTTCAACCTTATTTCAAAGAAATGAGAAACTAGAACTTCAGAATGTCTAATTTTAATTTACCGCAAATGACACGGAGGAAACTTTCGAAGATAGCGTTTTGAACAGGCTTCGCCTCTGAGTCACTTTCATACATTTCGCCAATGGTGCTCACGAGCTGCTTTGTGTGTCTATTGAAAACTTCGAGAAAGTGGGGGAAACATTTGTAGCTGAATGAGGGGGAGAGGAGCTTCCTTCGCTGTCGCCACTTTTCTCCTTTATTAAAGAAAAATGATATCATAAAATTTATTTTGACGTAATGAGCCGTCCTCGTCCTGAGTTAAAACTGCATTATTACCATTTGAAGTGACCAGTCCCTCATCCAAGTAATCTCGAATAGAATCATACTGATCGGATTTGGACAAGTGACCGCTGTCATTTGACGAGAGAAGTTTCTGAAACAATAAATCATATAAAATTGGTAAAGGGTGGGTCCTTCATTATAGCGATAGGTGTTCGAAGTATGTTTTCACACCTCAACAGCCTCAGCTCTCGTCAGAACAACGATCGGTTCAGTGCCAAGCATTACCCGGCAACATGGACCGTATTGATTGCCCCATTCAGAAAAGGTTTCCAAAATATCTGGAAAAATTTCACATTTTGTGACCATTTTGAATTTAAATGGCTGTCTCATGAAAAACGATTTCATACTATAAATATATATACCTTTGGACGCAAGAAGTTGATGGATATTCCCCAGAAAGGGAAATGTCCTTGGCCCAGGCAGCCGATAAACTACATTTCTCGACCTGAATTTCAAACGAGCCTTCCAACAGGTTCCTTCGGTGTAGTTCAAAATGCTGATCAGAAACACGAGGAAACACGTAGCCAAGTACACTACCAAACTACCGGCTCGATATCTGGAAACTTCTGGAATGTCATGTTCCTCGAGAATCAACGAATAATTGGAAAACTCTGAAAACGACATTGTTAAAAATCTAAAGAACGCAGCCACATATGTAACTTGACTTATTTCTCCAGGCAGTTTCACTTCGACTGAAACTGACAATTAAATTTTAGTCGAGTTGTATGCATAAACATATTTACTGGAATCTGGAATTCCCTTCCAGGTTGCTTGCAAACAGGGACGGAATTCTTTAAGCCAATACCTCCTTGATCTTTTGCAATTAAGTTTATGATGCCAGCACAATTTTTGTATAATCTTATCAGGAGAAGTAACCTTCCAGACCAAGTTCTCAAACAAAATGCTACAATAAACAAATCCCCTATGTAATTCCGCTAAACACAGGAAGAAGCTTGCTACATTCAATGCTCAATTATAAACAAAGAGTTATCATACAAAAGTTGCGGTCACAGCTCTCATAAAACCGGTGATATACAACAATTTAATACAAAACAATTTTTAGCTTTCGCAAACAGGAATTGTAGAGTATACCTCGTGGGAAATAATGTCTTGAAGAAGGTTGTTTGGTGTACTCTTTCTGATCGTGATGCTTACAAGAGATTATGTATATCGCGTAAGCATTTTGCTCCGTCTTCTTATGAGAAACTTCATCAAGAATCCAAGAAAATTGATATTTTTGCTTGACGTTAATAACCAATGAACCTCTGATTTCGTTTATATTCACATCAAATTAATGTGTATTAACTGCACCTCGGTGCAGTTTTACATAAAATATTTTACAATTAACTCTTTCTTCTCATATTTATAATGGTGCAATCAGGAAATATATGATGAGCAATATTATTATGCCAAGTCTTCCGTACGATTATACAAGCAAAACCTTTTATTATTGGTCCAATCTGGTATAAACGACTGGATTGGTTTTTATACTTGGAAATCTTGGCATTATTGGCAAACCCTTCTCACATTTTAATTTTATGACATTTATACGTTTGACAAATGATTGCAACCGTCACGAATGGAATCCATCTATACACATAAAGCTGGAATGAAATGAGTGTGTGTCCCTGTGTGTGTCCATGTGTGTGTCCATGTGTGTGTGTG
>JAQFZW010000545.1:0-53634 GCA_034687055.1 Heteromurus nitidus
GATTTTTTCGTATCAAAGAACCTATGTACCAAATTTGGAGCGAATCGGTTGTATGCACCTTCGTGATGTGTCCTTGTAAATAATTGAAGGAGATAGTATGTGGTGAGTATTTAAGGTACGTATATACGTTTCTCCTGTGTCGTTCATCGATTGAGCGAACACTTATTAAATGGGATTGGGATACGCTTCATTTACCATACGAAACTCACTTTAAAATCTACTATATAGCTTTGCTTTATGGCTTTATCCATCCCTCTATAAATCGAACGTTCTCACAATTTTGGCTGAGAGTTAGTGTAAAGTAAGTAGCTCTTAATTTCACTCACAATAAACCGGTGCTTCTGTTTATATTTTTATCAAGAAACATACATCTCTTCTCTGTTTATAAGCCGTGCTGCTCCTGTTTCCCTTCCTCCGAAAAGTTCCAAATGGATGAAACAGATAAGAGTAGAGAGAGAGAGAGAGAGTTTGTCGTCATTGCACCGTTTGTCTATGTCATTGTGGAGGGATCGTCTTCATTAAAGGTTTAAGATGGGATAATTAAGAGAGTTAATAGCCTCTACTTTCTGAGAGAATGCCGATCCTCTACTCTACTCTCTCACTTGTTTTTCTTCAAAACAGATTTCTATCATTAAATAGAAAGAAGAAAAACTGTTACTTGTGTGTGTGTGTCGGTGTCCTGCCTGAGTGAGTAGCGCCTAGTAATAAATCCACTTCTTTGAGTCGTCACGTCATGAGAACATCTTACTTTTTTGACGTTATAACCTTTGAGACGAGATGTGTTCCCTGCCTTGCGTAATAAATAAGGTGAATTGAAAGACGCAGAGTATATGTATATATTCATATCGAAGCTATACTAATAATATATAGGTCGGCTGGAGTATTGAATGAATTGTTCCTACTACGCCATTAGTGTCCATTGACACACAGATGCGATGTTGATATGAAGATGGTATCTTTTCCTCCGAAATCTCATGCTGAATTTTGAATGGAGTACCTTTTTGTTTGAAGCAATAGTTTATAGTATGTATACCTGAAGGAAATCGACTTCTCCAAAGTTTACGACAACTTATTGAAAAGTTTGCTCAATGAGATTATCTCCTGCAGTGTAGTTTATCTATTTGATGCAAAGAGCCATCAGCACCACACGTAAACAACATGAAAGAGAAGTGGAAGCGACGTTGGGAGAATTGGGGAGAGAGAAGAAGCAGCAGAGGGCAACAATGCTCCAGGTCGAGAAAACATTGGATAAAGGAATTCTATTCACAACATGTATATTCATTATAAACGAGTAAACGAGATATATATCATATGCTTACGCTTACAGTAAATAGATTTTTATTTCAAGACTGAAAAAAAACTTTTTCCATCTTCAAAGTGAATTCTTATGAAATTAGAATTTTTTTGATGGAGGATTCAGGAAATATGAT
Organism: Heteromurus nitidus; assembly: GCA_034687055.1. Taxonomy (NCBI): domain Eukaryota; kingdom Metazoa; phylum Arthropoda; class Collembola; order Entomobryomorpha; family Entomobryidae; genus Heteromurus; species Heteromurus nitidus. The sequence continues at coordinate 1,431 of JAQFZW010000545.1, forward strand.
AAAAAGAAGGAAGAGAACAAAAAGCATTCTTCCTCTGTCGACCTCTTCTTCTCGTTTTGTTGCCTTTAAAATGTTATTTTTATCTTGAGAGAAGCGAAATGCCGATGAATATAAATATGTTAGCCTTAAAATATGGTAGGAAAATCAATGTTGAATAGTTATGAGGAGAAAATGGTGATGCATAATCCACAACATGTCTTTAACTTTTAAAACGAGGGGTTTTGAAAGACGTAGAAAATGATCGTAGGTAGGATGGGATAAGGTGTACTGTACAAAATAGTGATAAAAGAAACGCATAAATTCTGAGCACACCTCCTACCGGGAAGATTGCTACTTTCCTCTAGAACCTTTCCTCCTTTTCTGCTCATTTCCCTTTTCGAATGAAGAAGCTAGAAGTTAAGAAGTGTGTTTCGAGAATTTCTAAGTTCTTCTTGAGTTCAAAGAGAAAAAACTGCCTGAAAGTACTGCTTTCGTCGTACACTTCAACTTTAGAGAGGGGAAATGTCCGGCAAAGTAAATCCTTTTGTCGTAGGTACGATGAACGGTGTATACGTGGCTTTATCCGCCGAAATGGATCTTCTTCAACCTTCGAATTCATCTTAAAGATTTCCTTCTAGAGAACACCTGCCTCCTCATCTTAAATTAAACAATGGAAGGAGATGGATACGAAGGAAGGAACAGTTACAACTTGATTCATGTTACGTTCCTATACAGATTGCCGGTCAATACAGAGTCAATAATAATAATCTCGGGTTATAATAGCTCGAGGGCAAATGTGATCAAATGGTGAGTTTTTAAGGTAAAAAGAGAACTTTTGGGTTGCATCCCTTTCTAACAATGATGAATTCAGAGAAGTATGTAATATGTACTTTTGGGTCTTCTCGCACCTATCCGTAATAACAGTGCAAAGATCTGTTATTTAATATTTTCACTCACTTTAACATCTCACACAACAGAAAAAAATGTTCTGAAATCCTAAGAAAAATTCCAGGGAATAAGACATATATATTCAATATTTTTATTCCGCAAAATATTCATACAAAAATGCAGTTGTTTGTATCTTTTAATGAATTGAGAATGTTTCTATTTTGCATGCAAATCTCGTGCGTTTTTGTCGATTTCAATTTAACATCGACCTCCATGCTACAAAGTACAAATCCTACTAGTCCGCAAGTCTTTGAAGGGCTAAAGTTCGTGCCTGGTCGTCTCGTCAGTTCTCACAAACGCGAACATGCATTCAACGATTGCATGATGCGTGCACAAAAACAACATTTTCAGACTTTACGTCAAACAGCAGGGGACCATCTAATTACGTGAACTTTTAACGCTTATTAAGTTCATGTAGGTAGAAAGCATGTCAAAAACGACCTACAGTTTTTTACTATGCACTTATTCAGTCTGCATAGCATGCAGTAGCCATGCACATGCAAATCAGCTCCTTGTTCACATTCACAAGTTCAAAATTCCCAAATGATATATATTATTTGTCCAGACATCACGAGAAGACTGATGGTGGGGAGACGTGAAGGGTCATGAAACTAAAAATCGGAGCGTTTGCATAAATTACACATAAGTGGTGGATGGAATAAATATCAATAAAAAACAATTTCTCATGATATGATAACAATGTAAAAAAATCCTTTTCATTGGCGAACAGACCCTTGTTTTCACAAGTAAACTCTTGATTCTTACAAACATTGAATTTTGGCTTGGTTGGATTACTCCAAAAAAAACCAAGTATCCGGAATTTTATAAAATACTACCGAACACATAGTGATAGTAGAACACGGTTCAGAATATAATTAGAGAGAGATATAATAAAAAGGTTACAGGTCTGATTTAAAAGGGATTCCTCCATTTCACACTGGTCCGCTAGCAAAACAATCATCCTCATATTACTTATCTTGTGTTTTGTCGCTGGGAAAACCAGTTTCCTTCATTTCGTCTTCTCTCTCTCTCTCCTGAAGACCTTTTTCGCTTGTTTACAATACAATATTATTTTTATGTTGGTGGGCATACACACAAGTTCAGAGCTGATGTTGATAAAAGCTCTCTCCTTTCTGGAGTAATTGCTAGTGAGTCAGTCATCCAGTAAACCTGTTGTCTTACGATATTGTTAAAAGATTATATTCTCCTCGCCAAGAAGCTGTTTTATAATGTACTTGAATGATGGCATTGGCAATGAGAAGCCGGAGCTGTTGCTGCTCCGTTGTTCAATGTCAAGAAATCAAGACACCAGCAGCAGGGGCACACTTGTTATTATTTAGCGGAGAAGTTTGGCTATATCTAGTGAAAAGAGACGCTCTCATTACTTTATTGCCGCTGGACGAAGGATTTGTATTTTGTCTAAACGAAGACGAGAGAAAAAGGCGCTCGCTTACATAACCCCATGGATCTTTATCTTCACTTTTTGACAGAAGACAGGAGCTGAGGGAATGAAAATATGCCAAGTTTTTAGTAGGTGATATTATTATGCACATGTACGCATATAAAAATTTGGATTTGGAACCGCACAGCCCCACATACCGAAAATGAGGTTTTATAACGAGGATAAAAATAAAAATTCATGATTTTATTACCAGAGGACTTGCCATAAGGTTATTTGATATGAAAAATTCCTTTGGTTTTACTCCCCCTATGCTTCCCTTTTGTATCCTATTATCAGCATATTCTATCATTATATGCGGATTACGTTTAGGAGCACAGCGAGATGATTAGTCTGATGATGTGAGCTAACTGGGATTTGGATCTCGTAAGAAAATCCTTTTTTAACGGAGCAATAAAACACTTTATGAACAAAACACCGATAATAACCACACAAATACTTATGTACATGAATGCAGCATAGCTCAGCTTTTTTTTATCGTACTCCCTTCACTAAAACTCATCTGATTTTTTTCTCTTTTCTTCTCGACCAGACGTTTTAACAAAGGTGATTATGCATGCATAAACATTTGTTGTGTGTGAGAGAGAGGAAAAAAGAATATGATGATAATGATGATGACGATAATGATCATCGTGTTGATAATGTTGATACGCAGATCTGCATGCACCACTGCACTCTCTCATCCTCCGTGCTCAGTCAGTGGTTGTGTGACTGCAGGACAAAAAAGTAAAAGTGAAGTTTCAACTTCAACTCTTGAGATTTTATTTTCGTATGCTGCTGCATGCTGAGTAGTTTTAGTTCCTTACTAACTTACTTTTTTCTTGATGAAGCATTTTGTAATCAGGATGCATAATTGAAGAAGGAATGCTCCTGCTCCTGCTTGCTTTCCACTTTTGCCACTGTGGAAAAAAATGTAGGGAATGGTGGAACTACTTTACTTGAGAGAGTGAGTGGTGGTGGTGACTGAGGTTTACCATACCATGAGCCATTTTTCCCCTAAAAAAATAAGTCGTCTAAACAAATCTCGCTAAAGGCGAGTGAGCCAGAGAGAGAGAGAAGCTCATGTTCTACTTTTTGTTCTGTCTTTCCATGTGCATATGCATAATATGAAAAAAGGATGTTGTTTTGAAGAGAAGTGAAACTCATAAGAATTTGTGAACTGAGCTGAAATGCAAAAGATTCAGAGGGAAGAAGTGGTTGTGACAGTTAAAAGTAAGTAAAGTAGTGCAGGGAATTTTTTACAACACTTTCCCGCAGTTTTTAATTAAGATTTCTCAATTTTGTGGTCCTTTCTCAAACATACGATGAGAGCATAGTTCTCTCTGTAAAATGAGCGAGGAAAGTATAAAGCAAGCCATAGGAAAACCGAGATTATTTACGACCTATATGTTCAAGGTATTCACACTGCACGCTCATACAAGCCAAGTTTTTTCTCTCTTGCTTTAGGTAGAGATATATGCATTAATACCCGCGGCTTTGCAGGATCTAGTTGCGCTCAGTTTGTTAAATGAGATTAATAACGTGAAAAGATCTGGAGAAAAAAATAAAATCTTGTTTTTAGATGAAGATCAGACTTGAATGACTTGATATGCGGAGACTGAGAGAGAGAGAGAGAAAAAAAATAATTTTGTCTAAAAACGAGAGCAAAATATGCTCTCGTACATACAATATCCATCCACTGCCATTTATTACACAAGGGGATTTTTATGTAACCACGTAAAATGACTAGGATAGTCTTCACTCGAGTAATTTAATGACGGGAAGCCAATTAATCTAGGTGTGACTTTGTGGCAAGAAGTGGTAATGAATGTTATTATACCTGTCTTTTATTTGACTACATAAAAAGAGAGAGGAAAATAATGCATGTGAGCAAGAGGTATACAAAAGAAGCTCTCACTCTGAAGATAGAGGAAAAAGGAGTGTGCACACGGGGCTCATCTGTCAATTACGAACTTACTTGTTCTTGTTTTTCTAGTTCTCTTTCATAACGTCTTTATATATCACATTCACTCAGTCTTCCCAGTCCGAAAATCGTGAGCTGCTGAGCTCTCAAAACTAAAAACCTTTCCAGAATAAACCTTGTGAATGGATGCAATTATTGCGTATTCTTCTGGCTCAAATGAGCTTATAAACTGGAATGAGATTGTATCATCATTTTTTAATGATGAATGCTCATTTGCTGATCTGATGTTGAGCATTTTCTGAGCTCATTAGAATTCGTATCTGATTTTATCATCGCTATACTCGAAAGCTATCACTCCGAAAGATATTTATATGTATTTTATGAAACAAAGGTGTTTTGTGTTGCTCAGCAAGAGCACTATACTACTGTCCTTTTTGAATTTATCCGACTCGACTCGACTGGCTTCTGATTCGGAAAGTTGGTCGAAAGTTGAAATTTATTGCGACGGGATTGAAATGCAAACAACATTGTGGTGACCGCAACCCCTTCTTGCACGTTTCATGGAACAATTACAAATTAGGGATGTCTCTCTATTTGTATAGCTCGGGTGGACATACGTACTGCAGACCGTACAAGTTCTTAGAAAGTTGAGGATTATTTCCGCCAGTTGTGAAGATTAAATTGAACAAAAACGCGGCACGGGTCGGGTCGCTGATAGCGAAAGGCAAGAGAGTTGAGAGAGAGCAACAAGGGAAATGAAAATATGCTGGGAACCAAAAAAGAGAATGCTTTTGAAAACTGCATTTTACACGTATGACCATACTCATATGCATTATAAATTTGCTGTGGGCAAGTTCTCTTTTAGTGCACTCATTTATATTAGTGTGCTCCCTCTGTTGTTGCTGTTGCTGGAGATGTTGTGTGTGCCCTTTTCATTATCATCATAAACAACAGCCGCATCACATTTTCCTCGCGAGTCCATTCTCATCAAGTTTCCATTGAGAAAGGAAATGTACATAAGAGCTAGAATATACTTTGTAAAAGGATGCGGTGCTGGAAAATTCTAAGGGAAAATAGCCGTCCCTCGCAAACCTATGCACATACAAATAACGCCATTAGCTGAGCTTCTAGGATAAAACAGGAAGTGAAAGAAGAGACGAGAACGAGCATGTTGTGTAGAGTCACACACATCCCATCCCACTCGTCTCTGAAAAAGATAAACTTGAGAAATTCTCGGCGAAAGGAAGGGGAAGGGAAAGTGTGTTTGGGGGAGCGACGAGAAGCAAGTTTTTCTCTGTGAAATGTGGGACAACCACAAGCTGAAAATCCACAAAAGCATTCTCAGGTTCTCTAAATAATTAAATACGAGCTTAATTGCTAAATTAGGTCGTGTAGTAATTATCTATATGGCAAAGTTCCATAAAACCTAGAAGACAGATGCATTCCTTCTAATTTACAAAAGCTCCCCGTGTCTGAAACATGTTCCCTATATATCTTAGTTCGTACATACATATTTTTGTCCACACCAACGCATCCAGAAACCATTCAGAGAAAACTTTCTACTATAAGCATTGAAAACGTTTCACCTAAAACGATCTCCTACAACAAAAGCATGGGAAATATAACACTGACGATAAGCAAAAGTTTTTTTTAGTTTATTCACCCTAAGTTGTGATCCATATATAAAGCCTCTGTGTGTATCGTAACTTGTCTTTGAAAACGGATTTCGTGTGGTTTGTCTCTCTCTCTCTCTCTCGTATGAATTTGGTAAAAACTTGATGAAAGCTTGGAGATACATGAACTTATGTTGACGGTTATACCCCTTTCTTCAACTTTCTACTCTAGTCGATAAAGTGAATGGGAGTTTGTGTGTAATTTATTATGATGATGATGTTGGTGTGGCGTCGATTGTGTTCTTCCTTTTCTTCAAACTCGTACTACTACACTCATTGTCTTCGCCATTTTCACCAATATCATCGTCCTTCCATAGTTCTCTACACTTTTCTCGTGTAGCATTTTTCCTTGGCCCTGGCACCTCTCTAATTATACGAATCCGAAACCGAAACGCTTCATCTTTCATTATTTCCACGAATACGAATGTGTGCACGTCTCTCTCTCTGTCTAGAAACTACAACAACCCAGAACCCACACACACACTGCTAATGAGCCACCTCTCTCCACGCATTACGCTCAAGTTCACCTACTAAAAACAGACAGGCATTGTGTTACACTTCGCTCTGTTTGTGTATCCTTACGCCAGAGCAATGGTGATGAATATTTAAATACAAAAGTAATCCAGTTTGTGTCTTCCTTGATCTCTTGAGATTTATTCTCGCATCCCCGCTACACCGCGAGGAGGAGGAGGATGATGATGATGGCGACGACGATACCGCTATAATATAAATTTCTTCTGACGAAACTGGAGCAGTCCAGAAGAATCATAATATCCTCTGATTTCATCGTCAGTGGAAAACGCGCCTGCTTCCACTTCATCTTCAAGCTTATCTTGTACACAAAAAATGAGTAGGTAGTCATGTGGGAGTAAACAAGAAAATCACTCTCTGTGTGTGTATAATATATATATATATCTCGAATCGTCATATCCCTTTCAGGACAGCGTATACAAAAAACCGAAATGATTTTCCACTGTAACACCTGCTCAAAGCTTTTGTTTGACTTGGTATTTACGGAAGATCACACCGCTCTCTGGAGAAGTTTGTATACTTCGAAGGAGCTCTGGAGAAGAGGGATTACTCCGTTAAAAAGAAAAAAAAATGTTTGAAAAAGCATCTCTCTGTGAATACAGAATTGAGACCTATATTACATGAGCTCATTCGTGTTTTGTGGTGTTATGTCCAGGAAAAAAATATCTCTCGATAAATTCATATAAGTACATAAAGTTTATAGTATAGAGAAGAAGGTCGATAGTTTATACGGAGAGGAGATAGTTAATGGGAGATTCTTGAGTGAGCAGGTGACGATGTGCGAGGCTTTGCTTATCTTCAAATTACAAGACAAGCCCACCTGGTTTTTTTCCAGCAGCATGATTATTTCCCCTGCGGTGTTGTATTCTTGTGTCTGATCCGACTTCGTTGAGTGAAGGAGTCTTTTGGAACCCTTGAATTTTTTAACGAGAGGAGGAAAAAAGTGATCCGTTTTCCCTTCTCTCTCAAGTCTACCATCCATGTACCATCATCCTCTCTCCTTTCAGATTCAGGCTCATGTTCACCTAATAAAACGGTCAAACATTATTAATGAAGTAAAGGGAAAACATCAGAAACCCTGAGAGAGAGAGAAGGGCTGGATAAAAGGGAGACCGAGTACGCTGCTGGAAAATATGTACGTGGACTCCTTTGATGGTATAAATAATTTATTCCTCTCGTACATAAATTAATGTGCTTCCAGCCATCGATTCGTAAAAAAGTTTTTTTGACTTGACATTGAAACGCATGTGCAGTAAAAGTGTATAGCCACAAACATAAACCCTTTTTGATTACTCTGGAAATCAATTAAAGATGCCACATTTTAAGTACTAACTGATGACTGACTTCCATCAATAATCTGAGCTTGGTTGGTGGGAAAAGAGTGTGGGTTTGAAGTTGAATGTGTTGGGCGCGTAGCGAAACAACCATCAACCCGCAATATACATAATTTGATGAAAAATAAGCTTTTAAACAGTGTCTGCCCCTGAATATATATTATATCCGTCTTTTGATCTTGAAATGCTTTTCATCGTTAACAAAAGCGGTTTGATTTTGGTCGGAGCGAGACGAGAAGGATAATTTATTTTCATTTTCTCAGAGTGATGATGCATTAGCGTGAAGGTGAAAGATAAATTGAAATTGGTACTTAGCTCGTATGCGATGGATTGGTTTTGGTTGTTTTGTTGGTACTAAAATATTGACCAGTATGTGTGTATTATATCCTCGTTCCCAGGAACAAAAACTAGACATATGTCTAGTTTTACAGAGAGGCTCCAGTTTATTCCAGTATCTGAAAGCATTGTGTTGTTTGTTGTGAACTTTTGGAAAATTTTTGTGTAGGCGAGTCCTACACATGCACATTACGTATCTGTCATGTCAATTGTGCACAACTTCCGCCGAAATACATTTGTATTCGTTTTATCGAATTTGCGGTACATTTACATAAATGTACTTCGTTTGACTTTGAATCCTATCTCTTCGGAAAAAAGTTAAAGTTCGTTACGATATCTATTTTATTATTTGTTATTCAGTGGGCGTTTGTTTCCTTCTCCTTTCTTTTCCCTGTTCTTGAATAAGAATTAAACCAGATGCTGCTAGTTTCGTGAAGTCTATAGTTTACATCATGAGAAAAACTTCTCTCTTTCTTTCTCTCTTTCAAGTTTTTCTCTCTTTTTTTGAATAATGCCGATTTTTCTTCGAAGAAGGTTAAAAAGCATATTAGAATTCGATTGGATGACTACTGCGAAAAAGTTTTCAAGTAGGGTTTGGTAATGCTTACAAATGATACAAAATAAATGTATACCTAAAACACAAAAGGTATATCATGTTTTTAAGTACATAGGAGAATATGTTTGCTAAGAAGAACAAGAAAATGTACAAGTCTTTGGCAAGAAGCATCATCATCGGATTGGAGTAAAAGCATGAATTATACATAGTTAAGTAGGTCGTATGCAAATAGAATGGAATGGATAGAATGCATGAACGAATGGCTAAGTTGGATGGATGAATGGATGGATGAAGCTCACATTTCACAACATTAACGTACATATATTTTTCGCATGTGTACACGAAGACATCCGCCTACCCAACTCTTGCTTTCCTGATATGTAAATATACTACGAGTAAATTTAAGTTAAAACTTGGAAAACTTCTTTTCTCGTGTAATTTTGCAATTGGCCTAATGTGCAAATTAGTTTTGACAAGTTGAGAAAGTGTCTGCTCTCTCCCCTCTCTACCTTTTACACGCCTCATATCCAATGTGCTGCTTCATGTTGCCTGAAGACAAAAACTGGAACTGGATGAAGCGAAATGTAGAAGGGGGAAAAATTTGTGCCGAAGTGGAATAAATGGAGAAGGGATATATGTATCCTTACTTATTTACACTGTACTACTGTACCTGTGTGTTCAACATGCCCCATGATAACAGCCCACACGTCAGGACCTGTTTTCCCATGCATAACTTGTCATAATCATGTACAAACAGTTGCACAAATTCCTAATAATTCCTACAGTATTTTGAGCGAAATGGCTTCTGACATGTGTCAATAATTTCGAATGGACTACTTTTTCATATTTAATGTCTTCCTCTAAAAGCATAACAGTATTTTTTTCATCTTGTCATAAATATACGTGCTCCTCCAACTTTACTAAATTAGAGGATACTCTTCTGCTAAAAACTTTGTGTACATACCCGTTCACTCGCAGCAAGCATGCCGATTCATTTAGCGCATGCCACCCATAGGAAAGAAAGTTGAAGTTAAAAATACGGAAGAAGGGAAGAGGAGGCACCGAGCCAGACAGTTTGTGAAAAAGGATGGAACTTCATGAAAATCCAGTATTTATTGCGCAAATCTACTACATAAATATTCGATTTCTTAAGCTGCGCTCTTCTGTGAGTGTAAGCACATATATGATAGAAATGCCATATTATTATATACACTCTTACAAAAGAAGACTTACAGCTGCCATACGAAAAAAAATTGCCAGCATGGAGGAGATGAAGCCATATTTACCCAGATTCAACGTTTTCACTCTCTCTCTCTCGTTCTCCTCCTGAAAGCTTCCCTCCTTTTTTTCTTCTTCTCTCTCTCTCATCCTTCACAGAAGAAGAGAAGCAATTGCAAAAATGTCAGAGTCTCAACCGTCTGTCTCCCTTTTCCAGACATATGGGATAAGTACAGAAATAAGAAAGGAGAAAACTAGAAGAAAGATGGATGAATGACTGAAAACATTTTACTCTTTTTCTCTTCTATGACAGCATGTGTTGGCTTATCGTGCGTATTACACAACAGTCTGGGCTGGAAAAGAATTTTGTTCCTCTCCCGTGGCAAATGTGCGTAAAACGTTTCAACTTTTTGCGAGAGAAAAGGATGTGTGATGTGGCGTGGTAAAATGCAGTCATGTCGTTCGTATATCACTTTTGCCAGAAAGTTTTTTCCCGTCATTTTTAATACACACTTACACACACATACATTAGCATTGGTCTCCTTCTGTCTCTCATTTCCTAATCTGGTTACAGACTTCTTTTTCTGCCATCCTATTTTTTTCTCACAAGGATGGCATAAGTTTCGGAATAATCTTAACTGAATTAAGTTCTTTTTTTCGTATTGACACAATTCTGCAACATGTATAACATAACCTATTCCTCTCAAATTCGTCACGTATGCAATTCACATCAAAATAATTTGAGATAAGACGCTCAGAGAGAAAATGGAGAAATTTTGCTAAAAACACGAAAAAGAAATGTATTTTTTTATCCAAAGCTATTCCATTTCATGTTTACCCTCACAAAGATAAGCTATATAGAGACGAAGTTGCCTAAAGAAAGCATGTAGATTTTCTCGTTCACATCCGCGTCCCCGTAAGAGAAAAACTCGCTCATGTTTGCAACTTTCGTAATGTTACCTCATCACTCCACTCATTTCGTTTTTCTATTTCCCTTCATATGGCTTATTATTATGAAAAGCTGGAAGAAGAAACACATATTTTCTTGAAGAAAATGCTCTAAGCGACCCAAACCCAAGAAGCCAGAAATAGGACGGGAAACGGATACTGTGTGTGCTGGATGCTACCAGACGCAAAGCAAGGCAAACTTATATGCTACACGGTTTGCATACTGACACCAGAGAAAGTAGAGGAAGCTGAAGGAACGATATGACACGATAGGACATATACTTATAGACGTAGAAAGGAAACTATAGGAGTCGAGTCGTCCCAACTAATGAAGTTAAATTACGATGGGATATGATGATAGCATTAGTAAAGTTGGCCGTCTACAACTCATACATAATGTACAAGATGGAAACGAGTCGGAATGGAAACTTTCAGGAGGAAAGAACAAGTCCAAAAGATAACTGAACATTGTTACAAAAAGACACACTACTTCTTCGCGAGGAGTCGAGTGAGAATCTTGCTTATTTCATCAACTATTTTCTACAAGCTTGTGCGTAAATTCTTTTTTGGAATCCTCCAGGGAATCATGGTACTTGCATATATGACATATGCGTATCACGTATGAATATATTATAGCAAACTGAAACGACTCGCTTCTACTTACTTTTTACCAAAGCTTACTCATCGGAAAAAATAGGTCTAAGAGAGAGAGAGAGAGAGCGAACTGTTGAGAGTTTTGGCTAAGATAACCTGCTGAAATCTCATCACTTCCATGAATTTTACTTTACATCTTTGCCACATGTACTTTTCGTTAGCTTCTGGCATAATTTCTCACGATAAATCAAAACTTATGTAGCGAGCGTCTTGCTATATTCGTGTGGTCACCGATTAATTCCATTCCTTTTTCCAAGCACACACACACACACACTCTCTCTCTCTCTCTTTCATCATCATCCTCGATGATGTTCGAGGAAGCACACAGAAGCTTTGGAGGAAATAGTTGTTGAAGTGGCGGAGCAGCACGAATGATGAAAAACAAACTGAACACATCATCGACATTAATAATAAGCCTTTTTTTCTCTCTCTGTCTTCCATTTATCACGACAAGGGATACGGTCGGCTGAAGTAAGACAAATAATGATTAGACCTTAATTTGCATTTCGATTTCAATTCTCCACCACTCAATATACCTACTACACGTATGATATGCCTTACATTTATATGGATGCACACGCATCAGTAATTTTTTCCTCATTCTAATGAATCTCAGGCAGACAATCAGAGAAAAAAGAGACCGAAGCGGAGACGAGCGGTGTAGAACGTGTTCCAATATGGATGTTTTAAATGAACTAAAAAGGAGAAATGAGTAACTGCTCCTTGTCAGAGAATGTGAGCGGATTTTTATGGTGGAGGAAGCGTAGTAGTTAGTAGCAGGAGCACACAAGAGAATGACTCTCTCTGTCTGTAGGCATATATGTATTTTTTGTATTTTGACAGAGTGCTTTGGTCATGCATGCATGACTCTCTGATAAATTGTGAATGGAAGTGCTTTCCATCATTCACAATCCATGAATCCTTCGCTACTGCATTGCTTCACGACTTCTCTCCAGTCCGCATAGTCCAAGAGAGACTTCAGCTTCCCAGGCGGCAGGCACCACACACCACTTCAAAAAAAAACTTCTTTTGACTCAAGCCAATCTAACGAGTACAAACGAGAGAGTTGTTGGTTTGGTACGAAACAAAAAAAAATACTATCGCGTCCTCCATCTGAAATCAATAATTTGTGACTCGTTGATGTAATCTACTCAGGTAGGCTGTCTACTTAACATTCCTCAAGTGAAAAGGCAGACACTTTTAAAACAACCCTTTTTTATTATGCCAAACTAAGCATCACTCCACACACCATTAAGGAAAATGCAGTTTTCCTTTTGAAATTGAGTGAGGAGGTGTGTGCAAGCAGGCATGAGCATTAATGAAGTGGTATTTTTTGCTTTATATTCTTTTATAATAATGTCGGTATAAAAAAACTGCATCGCATCCCATGCGGGAGAAAAAAAGTGCAGTTTGTAGTGTGTGGCGTGCTGGAAAAAAGTGGCGAGAAGTTTCCTCTTTCTTTACGAGCTTTTCATTTACTACTTTGTATGGCATCATTAAGTGAAACAGATCAGGTATATATATTCTTCCCTGCCTTTTGTTCTTTGTAGCAGAATGCACCTTGTCTCCCTTTCTCTTCTTCAATGTTTAAACAAGTTGCTTTTTCCTCGAGCCAAGACCATCTTATAAGGCACCTAAAAGGCAATTTTAATAAAAAAGAAAATATATACGCACGCGAGAGACCTTGCCCAACGCACCGTTTGTATAATAATAAGGTAATATTATGCAATTTCTTTTTTCACGTTGTTAAGGAAGAATGCGTGCGGAAAGAAAGCTGTAAAGTCATAACTCATTCCGTAAAATGCACCAGGGGGAATACATGTGCCTCTCCCTACACATAAAAAAGCGGAAGAGAGGGGGCTCCGGTGAACATGAGCATCTCATATATACGCAATACTATTATGAAAAGTTGTGCCGGTGTGTTCCCCGTGAAAGTGATTGCATTCAAGGGTAGGAAACGACGGCTGCGGTCCGGGACTTGGTTGACGATGATGATGATGATGAAGGTATATTTTTGAGAAGGAAAATTTTCACAAGAAAAAACCCCCTCTCTTTTCCCCATCCTCAAGAAATTTTTTACGGATGACGGAAGTATAAGGACGTGTGTATATGGAAAAAAACAGAGAAGCATAGACGAAGTAAAAAACCAAAACCTTTAGTATTTTCTATATGAATCCCATTAAAAGAGAATCTTGGGATTTGGAACGCGCGTACGTATATGCTCTCATTCACAAGTTATCCATGGGAGAAGGATACGCGTTGTCGTGATTCCTACATGAACGCACGCACGCATGCATGCAATAATTCTTTTTACTGTTAAAGGCTTTGATTTCCTCTGGCAAGAAAAGCGGAAGAAATAACTGAGAGTTGTAATATTGCACTAGTCATTCACTTCACATTCTTCTCTTCACCCTCTAGAGTACTTTTTTTGTGTGTGCAGTAATAAATGCGGTCTCTTCTAAAGGAGAAGGCAGGCTTGGAAGTTCCCTTCATTTTGGGTTAAGTAGAGAGAATAGTGAGAGTCGTATGCGGATGCCGACCGACGATTGGGGCTTTTGATTTAATTTATTTGAAATCGAGCCGGAAATGGAAATGGAAAGGGCAATGCGGCACTCCAATTATCGGGGAATAAAAAAAGAACCTGGAGCGAGAAAAAAACGACACATAGTTCACCACGATATCAAAAAAGAGACCACGTTTGGACTAAAATGCGTAATGCACACCCACACCATGAAGAAACACGTGGGTAGAAATAGAATTAAGAAGAATTGTGGGCTACTCTAAATTATTATCCCTTCTTCTCCTCTCGTGTGTGAGAGCTGATCTGAATGAGTTCACCCAAGCCAATGAAGTGAAGTAGGTGAGTTGGTACGTAAGGAAAAAAATGTGGGTTCCGACGAGTGTAAAAATTTTCGAGTGAGAAGAAGTATTTGCCTGCACCGAAATTCATTATTTCTGCTCGTGCCTAACTCCAAAAAGTCTTTCCCCGCTTTTGCGATGAGATCCACTTTTTTCGCATTGAAATTGGCTCGGCTCCACGTTAACTGAATTACCGCAGGGGAATTAACAGAGAGACGAGCATATGGAAGCAGTCTCTTTGGCTGCAGTAGTGTGAAGAAGTGGGAGAGAGAGAGAGTTCATATGCACGGTTCAAGTAATACATAAAATGAAGACAATGTGTATTCTCTCTCTCCTTCGGCAACTACTGATTTTTTTTCTGCCAATTCCCATGAAGGAAACTCGAGCGAGTGAGAGAGAGAGAGAGAGAGAGAGAAGGGGTTGAGTTGAAATGAGTTGAGACTGAGACAAGAGAGAGAGGAAGCAGAAGACGACCAGAAGAGATTCTCAGAGGTACGGGAAACTCGACTATCTGCATGCATTGGGGAAGACGGGGAAAAGGCATAATATTATCTATCGGATTTTCTCTCCTATTGTTTGTAAAGTAACACGTTCCCAGTCATCTCACGTTTTCCCTCTCACACTCACTTTTACATAAAGAAGGAGAAGTAAAAGACGACATACACATAAGTTTATGGCAAGTATTGTTCATTTTTCTTCCACAACGAAACACACTCCAAAAGGAGACTCCTCCGAAATATATGTGAGCTTTTCCGGTGATATAGGGGAACTATCCACATCCACTCCACTTCTCCATTGTGAATGACTTGGTTTTGGATTGCTGTGCGCTGAGACAAAAAAAAGAAGACATTTCGAGAGAAGAATGAATCGAGTGGTGAGAATTGGAATATGGGCTGGGACTTGTCCTCACATGCCCTTGGGTATATGAATTCAAAATGTTGATGTTACCACTGCCATTCTTGTTTCTTTTAAGTGTTTCATGTCATTCCAGGAGGGAAATAAAACCTTGGAAAAGTTGGAAAAGGGGATTCGACAAGCATAATGTGCAGCAACTAGCAGTGTAGAAGGAAGGAGAGAGAAAAGTAAATTTTTGATGCATAACACTCCGATTCTGTTAAATTAGATGTGTTCTCTCTCAGGCGGTGGAGAAAATGACAAAAGGCGGTAAAGAGTGCAAGGACGCGTTGGAGAAAGTTGAAGGAAGGCAAAGAAAAGTATATAATACAGTTTTATATGCACTCTTCATGTTTGTACTATAAGCCGTAGATCATGGTTTTCCTTCGTCCATGTCCCCAACTCTCACTTGTTATACTCTTCGCCTTCGCTTCTCAACTCAACTCAACTTCTCTCACCATTTCCTTTTTTGATTCTCTTTCCCAGTTCACTTTTTACTTTGAGAGAAGATTCCGGGCGAAAAGTGTACGAAGAGTAACAAGTTATCATATTTAAAAGGATTTAGGCTCTCGTATAATAATGCGTGCTGAGAAGCGTTAACAGTCTTCGGGAAAATCTTAAGGAGGAAAAAGGCGGAAGAGCAGGTTAACCAGAAATCTTGATGTGGAATCTTGCCTGCAAAAAAAAACTTCCTCTCCGCTGCAGTTGATTTCAACTTACTCATCTCATCATATCTCTCTTCTTAACTTCCTTCTGGATCTTTACACGGAAACGAAGAGGAAGGAAGCGGAGTGGTTGGAGGAGGAGACGACCGCGGTAGCTGGAGTGGTCGTAGGGAGTTCGAGACAGGAATATCGGCAGTAACCATGTATTTTAGATGAGTCTCGACAGATTAAATGAGTTCCTTGCACTTACCGTTTTTCGCCGCTTCTGGATGCACACATCACCACGCTGCGTGTATGCCCCTGCTATGCTCTCCGAAGCTTTTTCAAGTTTGTCTGCGTGAGCCATCATCATTATCACGATGATGATAATAATCATCATCATCGTCGTCCTCTTCTCCATCACCAACCAACATCGTCGTCGTATCGTCATCTTCTTCTTCGTACAGTGCAGTCTTCGCTTTTTTCTTAACTTTTTAACGATGGGGCAACTTTAAACATTAAAAAAGTGCAAGCCCAACTCTTTTCTATCGCTTGACTTTAACAAGAACTTCGAGCTTAAATAGATGCACGTGGGAGTGTGTGTGTATGTAGATGCATATAAGTTTGGTATTTGACAAGACATGATTTTTCATTTCCCTTTGGAATTTTCAACGTGTGCAAGCAAACATTTTCCCCGTATTTAATACCTGCTTATAAGATTGACATGTCCCTCAGGATGGAAAATGAGAGGATCGACAAAAAAAGTAACAGGGCCACCCGTGCTTCATAAGCGGATTTCGGTGATTTAACAAGAAAAATTACTAAAAATCAAAGCAACCAACGGGAAAAAATCCATAACCTTCCTTACACATGGAATGTTTAAATAAATTCGAGTACACCCCAAGTCGGAGTGTTACCTACTTAAAACGCCAAGTGTAATGATGTGCATGCATACCACTGCCACAGCAGAACTACGAACTATTTAGGCCGCGATGAGAAAGAGAAAAGTATATTCCATTTGACGTGACTCCACTCATCATGCATACCTCCGTAATGTATACTTACCCGTGAATGAGAACAACGTTACCAACATAAACATAAAAATTCCTCCATTTCTCCAGCCTCAATTTCACATGATCGATTATGGCATCTAATCATTTACACATGGTGCCATATGAAAGGCACGTTAGCACGATCGTAAAAAAGTCCCCTTTTAACGCTATTTCCCCCCCAAAAACATGTATATGCTACACACATGGTATTTTGGTATTATACTTTTCCTTGAAATTATAAGCACACACGGTTTACTCTCCAGAGCGCATTCCTATTCCTTCCGTTGTAACTGGACTGAATTCACTGGAAGTGGAGAGAGAGGGGGAGGGAGGGAGTACACATAGGCACAAGAGAGGCATATTATTATTGAGGCATAAGGGGGAGTAAAGTGGTGTGAAGCCTTACTCATGAGAAGTCAGAAGAGGGCGAGGGCAATCAAATACTTACAGAGTTTAATGTTCAAACACTCACTACACAAACATGTATAAAGGCAGAGGAGCTGTAGTGAAGAAGGAAAAAACGTGTGTGATACGCTTGTAGTCGACATGTAATGCATTAAAAGCCACCATAAAGCAGAAAGGGATATGGAATATAATACTCAAGTTATTATTACAATGGTCGAAAAACCACTGGAACTAAAGCGTTTTCTCATTTGAAACTGTCGTAAGTTATACTCATAACTTTTTTAAATGTTCTCATGCTGGTAGATTCTCTCTCGACGGAGAATATGTGAGTTGAGTGAGTGAGCGAAAGGGAAATGGGAAAATGGGAGGTACTCATCGTAATAATATGTGAGCAGACTAACGGCGAGTGTAACATCTGTGTCCGAATCTCTAAAGGTAAATACTACGTAATGTCAGTGGACGTAGTAAAATGTTAGTAAGCTTTTAAGTGAAATAATAATAATAATATTGCATTGTAGAGCAAGCGTGTGACTTACTTTTTAAAAATAGATGCAATTAACATGAGTAAAGTTGGGAAGTCAAAAAGAGTCCATGGTCAATGCTTCACTTTTCTTGTGCGGGGTTTGTCAATGGGACTTCAAATTTCTGGCAGAGGGGCTGCTAGCTTATTTGTGCCATATTTATACTTACAAGCTTGAAATGTTACATTTCCAAATTAACTCACGGGCTTGTCCCTTGTCTACTTTAATGTCACTTTTGACACCTCAAACGTTCACTTGCACTCTTGCACTTAACAGGTTTGTAATCATGCCAGGTTCAACGTCGTTTAACATTTTAAAATAATAATAGTAGCACCATAATGGCAACTAGATTGCTCATTTCATTGCCACTGGGCCGACTGGGGATGTTGAATATTTAAATATTGATGATACATTCTTTCAATAATATAGATCAATCGAAAACAGATTTAATTCTTATCGCTTTTAGTAACTATTGTTCTGAGAAAAGTACAAATGCGATTTTATAACATTTGGCACAACAGTACAGAGGAGAATCACTATTGTACGTTTTATCCAGCTCTCAAATTTTGCACATGTAATTGATGAATGGTGTTTGGAATGGCGTTTATGTGGAAATATGAAGTGTGTGCCTCTTATCCTCCGCCACACTGCAAGCGCTTTCATCCCAAATTATATTTTCCCAGAATGAAATCAAATGCAGTAGAGAAGAGATGGTTGATTCGCCTGTGCAACAGAATCGCATAGGGTTTTGGCTCAAGGGACGTCTGCAAGTGGGACTGCGAGTGCTGTGGTTTTATAGGGAACCGTAATGTAAATGTTATCCTTGTGCACTTTTAAGATAGAACTTCCCTTTTATTTGATTCTCGTGTGGCGCTCGTTATACTTTCATGGTTGCATATTATTTGCAGATTTGCATTTGATTCGGGTTCAAATATCCACTTTAAATAGGACGGGGCCGAGAGATTTCTGAGAAACTCATCTACAGAGCTTTACGTTTCCCCGTATATCATTTGCATGTACCTACTTGGACGAGTATTAAACCGAAATCGATGTGGTGACGCGAATACTTTTTATATGTCGTCATTCCATCCTTTTTGTCTCTCGCTTCCCGGTTTTTATTTTTATTCCTTTGATCTAATCAAAACTTTATTTTAATTTTATCTACGTCTCCCTACGCAAAGCTTCCTGCTCTCATCTCCTTGCATTTTTATCAAATTCAACAAATTCTTCCTCTCTGGAAAAAAATCCTCACTCGACTCGCGGTAGTCTCGACACTGTTCCATTTGGGATTTCCAGAGAATTAATCAGTACACAGAGGAAAGTCGTTGGTGGCTTACTTGAAATGCAAAGTAGTTTTTTTCTCCCTTCCGCTCAACTGCGACGCAATCACTTCGGCGAATGAAGAAACCCCAAAAACCTCGCGAGACAAAACAAGCAACCACGCTCAGAAATATATTATCAATCGCGAATCATTATCAGAATTAAAACTAAATTACAAAATTGTTTGTGTTTTATAAAGTATTGTCTCAAAACTTTTCACCACACTCTAACTCACCAACAACCTTCTGAAACAAAACTTTTTTTATGTACAAGTTTCTGCTGCATTGGAACTTTATCGATTTTTATCCATCACAAAAACTTTTCCTTTCCTTTTTTTGCTCAATTTCATCTGATCACTCTTGTTCAGTCAAGTTCTTTTGCTAGGCCATAACAAGCCGGGAGCACATGCTGAGGTTTTCATGCATGTGTAAGTTTCAAATGATATATATAATGCTCTCAATCCCTTCCTTGTGCTTTTCCTCTGAAATTTCGAAGTGATTCGACAATTCGAGAAAGATATTCTGTTTTGGTTGTTCTCAGAAATTCTTGTGAAGAAACTTCACGTAATCTTTCTCTCGGTTGTTTGCGGGTTATCCACATTTAAGGTACTGGTTCTGGGCGTAAATATGAAAGTACAAGGAAATCCACGTACGAATACGCAACGTATGAAAATACATATTTGCAAGATAATCTTCCACTCTACATCATCATTACTACTTTGTGGTTATTTTATGTAAAGCTAAGCACATAAAGCATTTTTTTCCTTAAATATCATCATCATACTCTCACTCTCTACGGACAACTCCCAGACTCCATCTAATTCCCCTCAATAAATGTTTGACTTGTTCCATTTTGTATGTAAATCAGAAGGAACAATAAAAAGAGACGGGAAATTAAAGAAAATGATGACGCGGTTGAGGAATGAATGTAGGCAAATAGGTCCCCTTTCATTTTAGTTTTTTGTGTCGTCGGTTGGCTGGAGCTGGAATGTTAGCATTACGAGCAATATATATTTTCTTTTTCTTCGAGATGCTTTTCTTCATTCTTTCTTTTTCAAGAAGAGGAGATTTGGTCAAATGAGTAAAAAGAAAGGGAAAATGTTTTAGTTTTTATATTTTAAAATGGGAACTACTGTTGTGACTCCTCCAGTCATTCTCAATTCAGCTTCAGCACAACAAAGAGAATTCTGCGTAAAAGTCAGTCTGCCACTTTGAGTACGCATAGTTAAGCATTCTGTTTAATAGGGATGGGCTCACTCTTTTGTTGTGAGTCTGCGTTCCACTTTGTTCTGCTTGGTGGAATTGTTGTGCCCACATCGTGACGAAGTTCTGGAGACGGGAGATGATGAAGATGATCATCGTGTGTTTGTGTTAGTATGTCAGTCAAAAGATAAATTGTGCGGCAGTGGCAATGTACCCGGAACGGGTGATATTGGAATTACTGGAATTATCCACTGTACACAAGTTGCCTAGAATTGTCCCCATCTATCTCTGGTCTTACTGCAAGTTCTCTGGAGCATCTAGTCAAAAGCACTTACATTTCTTCTGTCAGACAGAAGCAAACACAAGCACACATATACAGAAGCAAAGCATATATTTCTTGAATATCGTGTGCAGTACCTAGTCACAAGGGATCCGTTGTCATTGTGTCAGGAGTTTCAAGTCGAAATAGAAAAACGTCACGGTTGATGGTTAAACGTAGCATATCGCTGAAACTATCTTCTCTGCTAAAGGAAGAAGAAGGATTCGGTACTCAAGAAGAATGAAAAAAAATGGGTTCTTTTTGTGGCCCACGACTGAATATAAAGAAATGTTGAAATGAACGAATTTCAATGGTAATCATATTCATTAGATAAAGAATCCTAAATGCAAGCAGCATTTCCTTCAAAAAATACGCATGCACAATGTGTTTTTCTAAACCTTAGAAAAGGACAATGTTGATCGGTATCAACTGACATTGGATACCATCTTGACAAAGTACAGAAAAGATGAAAAGAAGATCTAAGACAAAATCCATGCTGGACATGAGCAAGGAGCAAGTATGAAGGGTGTCTTATGTCAAAAATCTAGTTTTTCGAAGGGGCGAAAATTAACCCTAAGACAACATTTTCTTTTCAAGAATAGCGTTTCCCTGTTTTTGTTTGTTTAGTATTTGTAATCAATGTTCGTCGAGGGAAACCTTAAAGTAGACGAGACTCACATATGTGTTGGGTGTGATATGGTATGTTTGACATGACATTGTCAGGCAGCGGTATTATATGTTCCAAAGTACATGTCGCGTAGTCCAGCTTGTAGCAGCAACTGCGTTTTCCAGATATCATTCGTCTAGCCACTCTTGCGAGTAGAACTTTTTCAAGCGGCAATGTCTCCGCGACCATGCCTGTTGAGCATGATGGTGATGGTGACAGTTACTGGGAAAACACATCGTCATTCATGACGTGGAGGTCTTGTTCTTGTCACTACTCAATTTTATGCTCTTTTATCTTCACTACGATTTCCCTAAAAGTGGCAACTGACAGAAATTAGCTATTTATGAGGGAATTTTTTGTAAGAACAACACTAAACGCGGGTGCTTACAAATGGTTAAACTACTGTTTTCAACATCAAAGACAAGTGTACTAAAAAGAAATTCACCGACGTAGGTTGAACTGAAGAGACGTGTCTACTATAGTCTACTGTGGAATATTAAACCACCATTTGGTATTTTATTCTCCTTATCCATAAAGTAGTAATTGGCACAGGTAGAACTGCAAGGTACTCAGAATGAATAGAAAAAATATATTCGCTGTATCCAAATATAGTTTACGTTGACGATGAATGAAATTGTGTAAGTTGTAATTCGAGTATTTCTGATCATTAAAAAACACAATATTCCCTCCTTTACGTGTGGTAGCGCAGAACAAGGATGACAGACGCAAATTTGTGTCTAGAATTGCCTCCACACATGTCATTTCGTACTGGAAAAAAGTATGAGAATTGAACGGAAAGGGGTTTGTAAAGGAACATTCGAATTCACAAACTTCATTTTGTGGGATGAATGGTGTCAGATGACATAAGGGATATAGAAGAAAGGATGAGAGAATAAAAATAGGAGTTAGAACGAAGGGTACATCTTCCACGAGGACTTGTGTCGAATTTCATCATTGTTCTGTTTCACTGTCGAACTATGGTCCTTTCTACTCTTACTTCTTACATCGTCTTTACACCATGATTGTCAGACATTTTTATGTGAAATAATGGAACGTAAAAGAGGCAAGAACATATCTGAGGGATCTGAATAGATGTACATACTACTGCACGTGCTCCTCATGTTTCGCTGTATTTGTGAAGTTTTTTTTGGCAAAGTTCAAAGAAAAGTGGAAAGTCTGGATTTTGTCTACGAAATTTTTCTTGGTGCATCCTCATTGTTTGTTTGATGAAGAAACCGCAATATCTCTCTTGTGCCACTATAAAGCATCTTCTCACCCGCCTCATCCCCCATTTCGGGAGAAAGGAAGTGGTTTGGAGAAGATGAAACCGCTTCTTGTGCAGAAAACAAGGGTTTGTATTGAAGAAAAAAATTGCAAGAGCAGTCGAAAAAATATTGCTTAGGTAAACAAACCTGGTTTGGTGCTTCTCTCTCTCTCCGTCGATGATGTAACTCAAGAATAACGGATCAAAATCTGCGTCCTTTCATCAAGGCTATTTTTGCAATAAAAGCAAAGTAGGCAGACATTCAGCTGAGAAAAGATAAAATGAAATTTTTACTTTGATCTTTGATCATCACACAATTCCCTCTCCATCTTCATGTCTTTTCAATGGCATATTTACCACGAACATTGGTTGGTTGCAGTCGCTGATTACGAGCGCTTTTATGTTCTCTCTCCACACACACACACGAGTTTTTCGTTTGTGTTTTGGTGAAAAACTGGAAGAGAAAAAAAACATGTACATATTTCAAAAATATATAAAGCTTCACAGTTTCTGGGGGAAAAGGTCGATACTTTGTAGGCTCATAAGTTTTTATTGTGTATGCACACATTTGGAACAAACGCCTTTTGCTTTTCTCTCTCTCTTCTTCAAAGATTTTCTTTTTTACAATAAATCCGCATGCAGCTTTGAGTTTGCCTTGCGCCTTTCACAATGACAAATATCATGGAACACATAGTCATTTTTTCCTTTAAAAAATTTCATTCATCCGTATTCATAGCGTTGCAGCTCATATACCATTCCCATAATCGTATAGTTTGATGTGAAACGATGTGATTTAGTAAATCCAACGGTGGATATACCTTTTTACATATACAAGATAGAAGACATGCGTTATTTATAAGGTCTTCTATTCACTAGGGACGGGACGGAAGGAAAGTTTCACTGCATTTTCACGTGATGTTGTGTTGCATGTGTTGTGGAGGAAGTTATGCTCTCAAAATTTCATCAAGGTACAAGAAAACAGTCATCTAGACATCGAACACGTCATAAACGAGAAAAAATCATCTCAAAGATGCATGAACTTGTCGGGATATAGTTTTCTTCGGGGTTTCAACAAGCGGATATTACTCTAGCTTTAAAAAAAGTGTTCGCAAGTCTCAACTTTTATGTCGTATTGTCGCTGTGCGTCTTAAAATTCTGCTGCCATCAGGAACGACACGTGGAGTTTTCGAACGTGGGTGCAAAAGACAGATTCTGATGTGTGATAATAATCAGTGTGATTAACGTTACTAATGCTTGTGTATTCTCTTCATTCAACACGAAAGTATTGAGAAAGACCAACCTGTGACGATTTTAAATAAATAGGCAAATATATAGATTATCCATTGGCGTCAAACGTAATCATATAATTTTATATAAAGTACACTTGACATGCCAAAAAGTTAACAAACGTTCTAAAAATTTCATGAAGTATGAATACATGATCAATCGCATAAATTTGCGTGAATATTTCATGTGATTAATTTTTTAAATACATATGCACACATACCGGATATGGTTCACCTTCGAAAGACATGCTTTCATATTTCCCTTACTGAGGTAGGAAGCGAGAGGTTGCAGTAAGGTACACTCAAAAAACCATAAGGGGGTTCCACGAAATAGGGGTGCACTATCCTCAGATTCCACTGACAACTTCATCATAAGCCAAAATGAATGATTTTCAGGCACTACTGTTTTTTCGAAATGCCGTAGTACCTGGAAAAAAATATCAAAGAAACTGAAATCACTACAATAGTTGGTATTCATTGGTTCCCTCTTCTTGCATTGTCACTCACTCTTATTTACATGTTTTTATGTTGACATGACCCAAGCAAGTTCTACCAAATCTGGCTTTAATGTATGAAGGACCAAAGGCAAGCTCACAGTAGCTCTCACAGCAGTGTAGCCCAATCAGTTTTACTAGTGTGAGCAAACTGGCAGCTCTTTATTGTTTGTTTTGATGTTACATCACACACACAAGATGTATTAGGCAGAAGGGCACCAGTACATACGTAACATAAAAGAGATATATACAAGTGCACATTGTAGCTATCTTGAATTTTTTTGGTCGAGATTTGTATACATATATGCATAGACCACATGCCACATATTTCCCTTTTGAAATTCTGTCATGCCAAGTAAAGAAGAAGACAAGAAACCACACACAAACATGAGACAATTTTGTTTGGACAAGATGAAGAAATTTCGTTACCACATAATGTGATTCTTGTTCGTACTCACTTTCCATCATTCAGCCAGACGTTTTTCCTCTCTTTCCTTTAAACCGATGCCAATACTGATAACGATGTGATTGTGCATGTAAGAATGCGCAATAGTTACATATTATATGATGTTGTATGTGAGATGAAGAGGGATGACTGCTCTCTTATCTGAAAAAATATATAAATACAATAGCTTCGTACAGTTTTTACACTGATCCTGCTCACCGATTACTGCCACCGTGTATTACACAAGGAGACTGTTGTTGATGTTTCAATAGATAACGTTTTAAAAAAATCCAATCTACTTCGAATCGTACTGGCTTCTCTAACTAAAAAATGAATATACACAAACAAAAGTGAATCTTATTGCTAGAAGTCAGTTTTAACACAAATAACTTAATGCAGAAAGAAAACATTCGTGGGAAAAAATGTACTCCTTTATTATGGGCATCATGTATCAGTTTGAACTGAAGCATGATCTTTTCTCGTTTTAGTTTGTTTCATTTTTGTGCATAAGCACACACACATTCACAATTCTCATTTACATAATTTACGTCTCCTCTGCAAATGCATGAAGAAAAGCCTCTTATTTCTATTTTCTAGTTTCACCACTATCTCTCCCATATCTATATTGAATTGCATAAGAATCATATCAATTTTCCCTTAGTTTCTTTAAAGGAAAATGTCGTTCACCCCGTTTTTTTCAGCAGAAAAAAAGATCCCGACTCTACTTTAGCTGAAATTCACCTCGATTATTTTTGTCAAGGATAAAAAATGCGAGAAATGGAACTCGAAACACTTTTCCACTTTTCTTCGCTTTTCGAGAGAGAGAGAGAGAGACAGTTTTTTACAACAAGGCGAAAGGGAAATGCTAAAAATTGTAAACTGAGTCGAAGATCGACGTTAAGAAAATAGGGCACAGAGAGAGAGAGAGAGTGCACAAAAAATTGTGCAGTTGTACTGGAACAGTCCGAAAAGGAAAAAAAGATAAGGGGCTCAGTTGAGGAAACTGATGACGGTACTGTAGCATAGTATCTTGGAGAGACGAAGAAATAGGGAATCAGAGATCAGATACGACTCCCATTATTTCCATTACATTCTCTTTTGCACTTATGGATACGTACTTGTACATTATGGGGGCACATTCGAGAGCAAGATGAAAATCGAGTGAACGAGAGAGAGAGTCTTAAATGACAAGGAGGAAAATAGGAGAACGTTACAAATAAACGTTGAACTACACACGGTTGAAGACGAGGAGAGGAGAAAAAGGAAGCTTGTGTATGTATGTTTATAAGGGGAGCAATTTCCCTAACTGTCAGTTAAGGACGATGAGGCTCAGTGAAGATGTAGAGCAGGAGAGAGGAAAGTTGAAGTGAGTGAAGAAAAATGAAGGTAATATCAATCGAAAATCAAGGTTTTTCCCAAATGTTATTGACTACACATCTGGCGGAAAGTGTGCTGTGCTGTGTGCAGATATACATATACACACTCAGACTTACACATTGTTTGGCATACATTTTAATGTTACAACTCGCAATATTCGCGGAATGGAATGTGAGTGGTGGCAATCTGGCAATTTCAGGAGCTTTGTTGCATTTTTTACGTGTGCTGCATGAGAAATTTGCCTGTTCGCGTAAAATGCATCCTTAATTTTAGGAAAGCCAAGAGCGAAAAAATGTCAAAACCAGTTTTCAGAGGGATTCTTTCTCTTCACTATACCAGCCGAAGTAGACATCTTTTGTTCACAAAAGTACACTAGAATCGCTAATGTATCTTCTAAATATATGGAGAGACGTAGAATGAAAGTGTATCAAGGGAATTTAACTTTCATTTCTTTGTCGATCATTGCACCGAAGCTTAAGTAATGCGAAGGTTCAGTGGGCGATTCAATCTGGAGATAGTGTAAAAAAATCTTGTGTACAATTCTTCGAACTGCCTTTGTGGAAACATCATTAATGCTATATAGCGCTAGCAAAGCAAAAGCAAACCCTGGGTTACACTCCACTGGAGTAACTCGACTCTCGAGAGAGTAAACCACAACGTTTCTCTATTTGTTTTTCACTGAAAATTGTAATGAGCATATGGTCGAACGTAGTAAAACAAGCAGTATGGAAGAAAGTATATACTTGCTCTCATATATAACGTGTATGCATTATTGTACAAGGGTAGTCTATGTATATACTCGAAATGTCGATCAAGACACGACGAGACTTAAGGTCGTGCTCATGTATTACCTCTCGAAACAGGAAATAATATGAGAGCGTGCAGAGTTTTTTCTACGTGAGCCAGTAGAAAACAACTTTTAAATTAGCTCACAAATAAACCACCTTCGCAACCACCACATTTTTTCCTGGAGTATTTTTTACAACTGTGATAACGTTCCTTTCCAAGAAACAGCTACAATTTTATCCTTGTTCGAGTCTGTGTTATGGTGGTTCACGTTTCTGCAGAAAAAAGTGAAAAGAACAACTTTTTATTTTCTTTCCAGCAGTCCTCCTCCTCCTCTCTCTCTATCCCTAGAACGAAATGACATTATTCCCAAACGTGTCCATGCTTCTATTTTATTTGTTCATGTACTTTGGGGAATTGCCTTCCTTGTCTTCCTCTCTTCAAAAATAACACACACAGAGTGAAGTAGACAAGGGAAGGGGACACAATGGGACGACGACGAGGACGACAATCCATCCATACTTTCCCCTTTTTTGCACAAAGTAATAACATTTTTGGAACTGTGTACCAGGCCAGACCGAGTAGTCGAGTGTGAAGGTTTTGCTGCTGTGTGGAAAAAGCGAGTGTTGCAAACTAGGGAGAGAGAGAGACTATGTAGGTCGTACGTAACAGCCATCCGCCATCACCATCTCATCGTATCAACAACAAAAGAACCACCATGACAAGACAGAGAGGCCAAGCCAGTAGTGATGTGATGCGATGGAACAGAATAGGAAACAAAATGCTGAACCACTATCTCCTTCCACACAGTCGTCACAATAGTCAGAAAAAAGAGAGTCACGAGAATGAATATAGATACTTGTTTATTATAGTGGGAGAGAGTTTTTGCAATGCCAAAATAATCGCGGAGGTCTTCTCGTAGGAGAATAGAAGAAGGAGCTCGCGATGAAAGGACTTTTTCCTTATATGCACTCTTGCTTCTTCTTCTCTTTTTCATACAATAGAAAATCTCTTGGAGCGAGCGAAGAGTAGAGAGCCGAAATTAAATTAAATTATGTACACATGTACTTATGTATAGAAGAGGAGAAGGTAGGAGCGGACGACGAGTCACATCCCATAACTTTCTCTCATTTTCTGATTGTGAGGGAATAGGTGAGTGTGTGTGTATGTGACTACTTATATTACATTATCTTATTTTGAGGAAGAAAGTGAGGATCAGGAAATAAAGGGAAAATTGAGAAAAGCATTAATAATGTATCTCTTTAAGCATAATGTGCCTACATATGTATTTCGTATTTATCTTTAAATCTTCGTTGAAAAGTGTACCATAAGTTTTCTCCTTTCTCTATGCAAAAAGAAAACTTTTCATTTCATTCGTTTTTTGGATGTGGTTGATGACCCTCTGTAAGTAGGTTTGTATATTATGCCATTTCGTATTTAAATGTATTGAACTTATAATGAAAAAGGGAAGCACATAATATATATATATGCATACATTTTGTGTGGGGATGGTAAGTTGCCCTCAACTTTTAACCAACCAATCCACTTCACATTACATTACGTTCTATTAGAGGACTAATGCATTGTGACTTATTTTGGTTAGTAACCAGAAACAATGAAAGTCTACGAGTGTACGTGAGAGCGTGAGCTTCTCTTTCTCTCTCGCTCTTCCGATACTGCCTTCCAAACTTGTTACTGTTTCGTTTACGTGTAGATAGTGCACACTTTTCTCCTAATACCCTTTTCTCCTAGTTTCGTTTCGTGAGGGAATCATCGAGTGAACATTGAGCACTGCCTATGTGCTTTGGTGAAAGTAGAGGAGAGCAAGTTGGCAAATAAAACGCATGAGGAAGCACACATGTAACATGAGCCTCTCTCTCTCTCTCTCTGTTTCTCTCGAGCCTATCAGCCTTTGTGATTGCTCTTCCCTTATTCTCCGCACAAAAGGGAGTTCTGGTAAGCAGAGGAAGAACAAAGGAGTGTTATTGGGAAAAGTATGGATGGATGACTGCGTGGATCCCTCTCGCTCACAACATGGATAAATGAGTGATGAAGAGCAAAGTTTAAACACGTCCTACTCGGTGTATGTGTCTGTGGGAAAGAGGGCTCAACAACTCGACTTGACTTCCAAATGTGTGCCAATAATGAACCAAGTAGAGAGCCGCTGTGATACATAATATGTATAAGAAAAATATATTTTCTCTGGACTATGTATAATCACGTAGCCATCATTAGGCAAGACAGGATTTTCCTCAAGACTAGAATCTCCAAAGGGCTCAAGTGGGCGACTGTTCAGATGATGATGAGGAGGATAGTGCAAATTTTTTTGCCAATGGGCGAAAATTATAAATAGGAGTAGAATTAGAGGCACGAACTTGTGAAAGCATTAATTTGTGTTTCTATATGTAGTTATATTAGAGAGCATAGCTTCCTCTGTTTACTTTCTCATCGATGAATAGCTGTGGACATGTAGCTCATCTTGTTGAAATCCATTAAAATTCACTTCGAAAACAAGAGCGTATGCATATATGCATACGCTCTTGTATATATAGCTGTCGTGTAGGTACATTAACACGTCCATCCTCATAAAGTTCACTGTGGGTAGTAGCATTGCATAGTTCCTGCGGAGAAGAGATGTGCTTTTGGGATTGGGACTACTGTATCCCATCGTTATCATGCTTTTATATTAGAATACAGCGCATATTCAGTTTGATGACAGTCAAGTGAAAAGTCCACATCAGAGGAATTTTCTCATCAGAATTCATTATGAAGAAAAGGTCGTTGCCTGCTAGCCAGTCAGCTCTTGTGTGTGCCCTCCTTCAGTAAAAAAAACCTTTCGCCGAAACTCACATAGCGAGTCTGGGTGCTGATGGTTAGTGGTGGCAGGATGAACACTGATTGTGCGAGAAGAGAGAGAGAGAAGTGAGAGTTGTGTGCATGTTACACTTACACTACATATCACGCATTACAAAAACTGAAACTCTCTCAACTAACGTGCATTACATCCATTTTAATGTCGACCGTGTTTGTTGGCATGTCTCTCTTCTGAGGTTGAATATGTACATAAAAGAGAAAAGTGTGTGCTTAATACACTTTTTAGCGACTAATACTGACTGACTGACCTTTATTGATATTCTGCCAGTGTCATCTCTCTGTGGCTCCCTGTTTTCACTTTACAACAAAACCCATCCATCCATAAGTGTACGCAAGTCCACTTTGAAATTAGCTATTCATTGAACGTGAGCTGCGGCATGCCTCTATACTTTTTAGCTTAGCACCCATATACTCTGGTTGTGCTTTGCGCAAAATGTACAGAGTTTGTAAATAAAAGTCAAAAATCCATACGAAAAAAGCCACACGCGAGTAACTACTCCATCCATATGGATGGATGGATTTGGTTGTGTTCAGCAGAGTTGTATCCACTTTCTTTAGAGAACAGCCCTTGTGCGGTGATATTGACTTTGAAAAGCTTCCTCTTCCCCATTCATATTTAAGGGGTTATTTCCCTTCAATAATGTATTTTTATTTGGATATCGGTTATACACACAAAGTACAAAAATATATATATATACCCATACGCAATTCAATCCTTTCTTCTACAGCTTCTTTTGGTTGAAAATGAAAATGATCAAGCTAAAAGAAGAGCTGAGAAAATGCGTGCCATTTTCAACCACAAGAGTATAATGTGCGGACGGAATAAAAGAAGGGAAATCATATTCAGCTTGAGTTTTTTTTGTTATAGGAGGAAAGTGATTTTCTTTTTTGGTAATGGTAGAGTTTTTATCAAAATCTCTCCGCTCAAAGGAAGAAGCCTCCTCTTCTTTCCTTCTCCGGCTGCTCTTTTCAGAAAGGGTATCGGGTGTCATCTCCTATTGGAATTATAATTTGATAGATCATAGATCTACGCCGCTGCTTCTCTCTCTCTCTACCACTCTCTGTCATCTTTCTACAAGCTTCCGTGTTGGACTGATGTATCGTCAGCGAGGAGTTACTCATATATTCTTATCGTTTTCATCATCTTCATATCTTCAACAACTTATCCGGCATCATCAACTTTTTTCATCCTATTCTCTTCTTCGTCTCCTCAAATCCTTTTCGAAAATGTGGATGCTTTGGAAGAAAGTGTAGTCTAGTCGAGGAGGTATTGTTCACTACCACTACTGCGAGCTTTATAGCGACAAGTTAGATACTTTATATTCCGGAGATGACTTGATACAAGACAGGGATTTGACTATGTAAGGAAGTGAAGGAGTGACAACTCTTTGAAAACCCTTTCTATGCTTATATCGCAGGCGAAGACAGATTAGAAGAAGGAATGCATATATTTATTGATTACATGCAGTGATAAGATCACAATTTGAAGTCATCACCTCTCTACGAAATATAAATTTTATAAGACTTCATAGCGTAGTAAACGTGACAAGAAAATATGTGCATATAATTTTCCAAATCCAGCCACCATACGTATATACAAAACACACTTCTAGTTCAGATATGGGGATAAGGACAAAAGGATGAAGAAGAAAATGATAAACGCATGTGTTGTGTGGAAAATTGTGTGCCCAACGAGTGAAAGGGAAGAACATGTTTAAGTGGAAATTATATTTGGAACAAGGCCCATGAGCAAAAATTATATCAATCTATCCATATTCCACACACAGAGTCACAATAACGGAGAGGAAAAGTTGTAATGATACAAAGAGAAGAGAACACGAGCGAAAGACTTTGCTCTTGCTTTCTCTCATCCTCCCTGCATTGACTGACGGACAGACGGACGGAGGGAGCGGAGGAAAGGAAGAGGAGAGCTTTCTCTTTTCGCATCGCTTGCTTGAGCGAAGAGTTGTGCGAGACAAAAAAAGAACTAGTATCAAAGCGTGCGTGGACTATATGGCTAAAACATTTTTGATAAAGGGAGTGAGTGTGCACATGTACAACACACTATACAGAGAGAGAGAGCCAACAGCTCAACCTCTGGTTGAAGGATAGGAGAAAAAGCCTTGTCAAAGTTAATGTTGATTCTTTAGTGTCATTCATTACGTTGAGCGTGATAAATGGGTGTGAGGAGTCCTTTTGCTTTAATACCAAAGTACATACAAGGAGGAAAAGGCTTGTCGCTCGCTTTCTTCAACCTTTTTCCTTTCTCCACACGCTGCTACTCTCTCTCTCTCCTCTTTAATATCAGCATACATGCAGACGCACAAAAAGCGGCAAACATTTTCCCGGCGAAAGCGTTTGCGTTGCGAAAGAAATCCTTTGATATGGTACGTGTGTGTGTAGTGTAGTCTTCTCGTAGGTATATGAATACTTGAATGGTTATAGAGAATTATACGCGTCTCTTGTTCTCGTTTCCTCATTTTCCCCTTCTTTTTTCAGCTTTGTTCTCTCCTCTTCTTCGGTTGAGAAAATCCATTTTAGAATGTTTTAAAAGGGGAATGTACCATACATAATATGAAACATGTGAAGAGTAGTGTGTGTGTGTGTGAGAGAGAGAGAGTTTTCTTTCGGAGCGCCTGTTTTTATGCGTTCCTCTTCCAAGAAAAAAATATTTCTTCATGCATTTTTAACAAGTCGAAGAAGCGGGATGAATAATCTATGAGAAGATCCCTTTTGAAGGATTCTTATCATGTTACGTTTAACTTTACTTCATTTATTGAGCACATTTACGCCAACTTTTTTTTACCACACACCACCTGACGCATACATCACATTACTTTTTGAACGATACACGGGGAAGACGATGGAAGAAGGAGAAGAAGAAAGAAAAACTTTTTTCTATGTCAATATAATACTTAATTTCTTTTCTCTTTGACGAGATTACATGATCTCATTTTGGGCTTTTGGAAAGCACATAGGAAAAGAAAAGAGAAACTTGTGGCATGCTCTTGCTCGCGGGTCGTTACAACACTTTTCGTGAAAGTTTTTAGTTTAAGGAAAATATAGAATATTAACGATGACTTTGACATCAGAGTCAGACTTTTGCATATTAAAATTTTCATAAGAAGCAAAGTCATTATTTTATGTCTGAAAAATATTTTAACAAAATTTATCGACTATCGAAAACTCTACATAATATCCACGTATAAGAATATTCTCTCATATTTAGTTCATGAATACTGGGAATGAGGACGCATACATATCATATTCTGTATTCTGTATCGAAACTTTGGCAATATGCTACTCTAATACACTCACCATTTACATATAGCCGTTCGTTACAAAAAAAAATACAAGAAGTTCGCATAAAATCTAGGTATACGTTAGCTATATGAAAACATGCTCGGATAAGCAATCCAAGCCCTATTTTTCATCCACTTGCCCGCCCTTTCCCATTCACATAGATGGACGGAAATGTCAGTTATTATGATTATGATTGCTATTAATTTAGAAATTTATGTGGATTAATGTGATTAACTTGTCTCCTCTCTGTGTGCTCCTCGCTTCACCCTTTCGAGAATGAGCCATTTCCTTTGGATTGTTATCCGCAGTGAGAGAATGCTGTTAATGCGTAGTATGAATCACTATGAATCATACAGACATATCATCAGTTAGTACCGAGTTACAGGCTCGTGTCGTGACGCATATCCACATATTGGAGACTTTTGAGAGTGCTTCATAATTTTTTTTTGTGTGTGATGCAAAATCATAATATAGACATAGACACACATTGTAGTAGTGTTGGCTAATGTGGGTAACGTTTATTTCATGCGTTTGCGTTCCCACTTACCACTTTGCTCTTCTTCAAAGATGAATGGTTGGGCGGGGTGCTTACGTTTCCCTATTTTACCCTTCCTGGCTTTTGCTCTCTCGCTGAATACTACAATTTTTTTTATTTGTTTAGCATCATCATCCTCTGTTCGTCCAACAATTTTTTTACTCATGCTGTGAAGACCACTATTGTTTGAATGCTCAGTATAAAAGTTATCATTTTTTTTGGCCAACTAAGTGATAAAGCACCTATAACCGTATGAAAAAAGGGAAATGTTCTAACTTTTATATGGATGGTATCCAACACATACATACAAAATATTATGCAAAATGGTAGCAGCATGTATGTACATGTACTCCTTGTCAAAAATGATTGAAAGATAGCAATCAAAAGATGAGATTTTTGCACCCTTCAATTTTTTATCTTCCTGTTTCGCTGCATTTCCACCAACTGGAAATGGTTGTGAGCTTATAAGACTCTTGAAGTAGACGAACAGAAGCAGTGTAGCTCTCTAGCTCTTCTGTAATTTAGTAAACAGAGCATCATCTCCTCCTCCCTCCTTTTTCTCATTCCATTTTGAAGACGTCAAATGCATTTTGTATCCCATTCCCATCCCTTGCTGAAAATTGCACTGAACTATGAAAACAAGTCTGAGACTGATGACAATGATGCATTGTACGAAAGCTTCCATTTCACTTATTACTTATTTCAGCAAAATGAATCATCATCATGCTGCTGTCCTACAAGAAAATGTGTATAAGAGCTTCTGCGTTTTGGATGAGATTTTGTGAGTGCGTATATAAAACGCAATGTCTATCATCATCGAAGGCGCTATTAGTTCTCTGATTTCTCCTGTTCCTACTACTCGCAATCGCAGTTCTAAAGCAAACATTAATCTAATTCGAGGAAATTAAGATATTCGTCTTGACGTTCTACTTACTTTTTTCTTCTAGAGTCTCATCGTGACGAGTAGAGTGCGAAATAAGATGCATGCTTTACAAAAAATATAAGCCTGGCATATTATGTGTATTCGTCTGTATATATTCCCAAATATACTGTGGATATAGTGGGTGGGCCTGAAAGACGTTCGTAATTTCAGGGTTGGAAAATTATTTCCATCTCATCAGCAGCCTCATCACTCTATCCTCCCCTCAGATTTCTAGCGAAGGATTTTAAGATGAAAGAGATGATTATACTTGAAAATAAAAATGATATGGTAAATACATGAAAGTGCACGTTTGTTGATTAAAGTTGATCTCAAGTGGCACCGCACCGCCACCAGTCATCGCTCCACGAGAAAAAAAAATTGCACGTTTGAGAATAACGTGATAAGCAATGGATCATGTCGTAATGACCTGCCAACACCAGAGAAATGCTTCACTACTTGAATCCTGTTTAAAATGGAGCAATCATAAACTTTGGTTTGGTTGGAGGACTGGCGACTGAAAGAAGGTCTGACACACACAGAGCAGATTGTAACGCATTTTGTTAATAACAACGTTTTAAACGAAACCATTTTTTCACAATTTGAGAAAAAGATTTACTCAGCATTCAAACCTGCTCATGAAGGAACACCTGAGAAGTATATAAGTCCCAACAACATGAATCATATTAACAACGAAAAAGGGTATCGTCTGACCGTGGCGGAGTAATTGGCAAATTGTAAGGCTTTTACATGGAAGGCATTAAATGTAGAAAAAATCCTTGAAACTTTCTAGACGCTACATCTACAACTGAATCATTTCACAAGGAATGATATCTCAGCATAAGAAAACTGTGTGTGTGTGTGTGTAGACTGGAATAGTTATAAAAGCGCATCCCATTTTCAGAGCACGTAATACAGGAGGATCTGTTATTCCAAGAAGGAAAGGTTATTTACAATTTACTTAATGGGAAACAGCAAAGCCTTTTCTCGTGAACTTGTAGATGGAATGTGGCAGGGCCACATGTAGGCTGGTCTTGGAATGGAACTAAGGACATGAGTGTATTCGCAAACTCGTGCAACTTTTCTCCTCTACACAGCCAGCATAAAACTGTAGTCATCATGGTACTGCGTAAATCCTCTTGCATTAAAAAAATGTTTCCCATAGCATGTGCCTGAAAATGGCGAGAGAAAATAAGCAAATAAACAAGACAAGGAATGGAATGCTGTGTAAACATGGGAAAGTTATATGCAATACGAGATTTTCAGAATAGAAAAAAGTTGGGCGAAGAAAGAGAGCTTCGTGCTGGAGAAAATGGGACGATAATGATTCTGATGGAAAGGACTAAAGTGTTTGGACTTATGAGTCATTACTGTAAGCCATTTGCATACACAATTCTTGACACAATGACTGCATTACACCTAATCTCCCCATTTTACACTTTCTCATTGACCTCGCCGAAAAGGTAGGTTCTTTCGGATCGTTGAGCTTTATACGAACCTAGCGAAGATTTTCATGTTTTTGCTACTTCCTGTAAACATGTAGCAAGCAACCAGGGTCCAACCAGTCTAAGCCAATTGTCTTTCGCCAAAGAAGTAATGCTAATGTTGACGATTTGAGAGTAATATGCACGATCTCAAGTTACACTGGCACAAATTCTGGTCTCTTTTTCATGTATTACAACGCGTTGACCAAAAGGACGATAAAAGGATTAGGATAATCGTGTGAGGACAACAGATTCTAAACCTGTACTACGGCATAATCATAATCTACGACATATATTCTTTACACCACAATCTGCTATGCAAAGCGTACCTTTCACACTTGTGAATAAGCTTCTTGCCAAAAAGGTAGCTAACTTTATTGACTGGAAGGACATCATATCATCATCATCACCATTTCGCTGAGAGCTTGGTACAATGAAGAGGACGAGTGAACGGACAATACTACTTTGCTGCAACTCGTCAGTAGTTGTACGCAGCAGCATGTACTTCTGTGGTTTCTCTCTCTCTCTCTCTCTGCATACATTTCGGATATAATCCATTATCAGCGAAAAAACTGAATACATATTTCGTAAGGAGTGTTCGGCTTGCCAACAAACCGGCGTACGGTAGTCATCATAAAATGCGTCTTGAAAACGGAGGAGGAAGACGCAAAGGCGAGCCCTCGACGTTTTTGAGGACGTGAATAATTTTATGACTTAATTTGCACAGTGGTGCAGCATTGTTACACGTATTTAAGACGATCATATAACCCACGCCTTCTTGCGATCTTCTTCTTTCGCCTTAAAGGATTGAGTAGTCATTGGGCAAGCCGTGGATAACAAGAATGGACATATATATTTTCGTATATGAAAGTCGAAAGTAAAGTACTCCTCTTTTTAGCGGATGCGAGAAGGTAGTTAAAATGTAAATGGGACAAATACCAAGAATGTGTTGTATGTCTACTAACTGTCATACTGTAGTGGAGAGGAACACTTGTCGTGTATCACAAGGAAACTATGTCTATATGTGCAGATTCGCGAATGCCAAAACCAAGTTTTAAAAACTCGAATCCGGAGGACGCGATGAGTATAAAGTACGTGATGAGAAATGAAACTTTAAATTCTCTCCGCATAATATTCCAATATGCTCAAAAGTAAAGGAGGAGAATTATTTCCCCTATATTTTATATGTGTCTGTGAGCGATATGGCGTTGCGGACTACTGCATTTCCCGTTTGAAGTTTTTTTCTTCTTCTCTCTCTCTCCCTCTGTCTGCTTTCGTCACAAAAATAATGAAATCAGCAGTGTTACAACGAAACCAAGTACACAATATAGACTTCAAAGCGGAGAAGAGTACACACCACCACCGCCACAATCCTCAATTTTATATGCAGAAGACAATGAACTCTCTCGGAGTCTAACAGAAAGAAACATAAAAATGAACATTTCAACTTGAATAATAATTACTTCACGAGTTGAATGCTAAAATTTTTCATATTCCAAAGAGAGAGAGAGAGATGCAGTCGAGTGTAAATTTTTCAGAGATAATACTGGAATATATGAGTATTGGTTACAATAGGAAGGAATATTATATATGTGTCGTCTCGTCTCCTTGTTAAAAATATCTTCGGAGAGTATCATCCTTACACTCCCTCCAGTAGTGAACATTTTGAAAATATTTTTGCTGAGAGAAGTGCTATAAATACAGACATATAATATCCCGACGAGAGTTTTCACTATCAAAGGACATTTTGGATTAAACGAGTGTACGCAGCAATAATATTTGTCATACCTAACGGCGTCAAGTGGCATATATATGTGTATGAAGCGGTTTTAATGGTTAACTATCAAGCCGTCTTCCTCCTCCAAGGACCACTGAACCAATTATCGTAAATATTTGCACAAAACTTGGCAGCAAAAGTTTTCCTCTCGAGAATCAAATACGCGGACACAAATACGAGAGGGATGGAGGGAGAGCACGGTGGACAAGCGTCTATAGGAAAATGAAGACTTCCCATCAAAACGGCACTTTGTGCAGGCATCGCAGTTGTAGGTTGTAGCAGTGGTGTGGTGATGATGATGGTTGCCTTTCTGGTTGGACGGACGATCTGACTTTATTTTTTTTATACTTTTATACTTCTTGTGGCCTTCCGTCTCCAGAAAAATGGAAACTTTTTTCTTTTCGCTTTGTGCTTTTTCCGTTCTCTTTTCCACCTCCTCAAACTTTCAACTATTGAACTTTTATGTAATGTTTCGTAAAGGAACATGAACGATTGCTACTTATTGGCTGCGGTGATGTGATGCCTCTTCGAGCTCTCTCTGCTTTTGTTATTGAGGGGAATAAAAAAAGTTGAAAGTTACTCGTGGAAAAAAGTGGAGAAATATATAAGTATGTACCTATTTCCCCACCTTTTGTCGCGAAAAGTTTTTTGACAAGGAATCTTAACGTAGTCCTGGTCTGCGGGATTACTCTTTGAGAAGAGAGGAGAGGGAAGGAAAGATGAAACAAAAAATTCGATGTTCCCCCGTCAGAATCCATTTCGTATCAGTCACTTTACTTTCTCATTCGTCCCCGTGGCTCATCTTCCTTTTTGGAGAAAACTTATGACACTGTAGTACAGACGACTTGCAAAAGACAAACAAGGAAAGGCACACAAGCAGACTTTTTCTCTCCTCGCGGAGAAAGAAGATAAACGAAAGAGTTCTCTCCATAGGTTTTGGCGGTGCTGAGTGAGAGAGAGAAATGCGAGATGAGTGGAGGGAATATAGTATAGTTGCTCTCTCTCTCGCAAAAAATAGAATTTGTCAGCACATTTGTAAATAAATCCCGTAAAAATGGTCACTTCTTTTATTGTCGAGCAAAGACAAAAAAAGTGTCAAACAAATGAAATAAAATGCAAGTTGAGCAACTTTTTCTACTCTGTTTGCTTTCCCTACTCGGCTCTCTCGTTTTGTGTGTGTATGTGGATGAGAGAAAAGTGTTGATGGCGAATGAATATTTGTGCACGTGTATGCTTTTGTGAATGACTTGTCTCTTCCCGCACAATAGATGGATATGAAATGGAGTGAATCCCAATAACTTCAAATAACAGGTCTCTCTCCCTCTCTTCATGGCCGTCGTCTCCAGTTCCTGTGGCGCTTTTTTTTGGGAGGAAAGTAGTTCACACAGTCTGCAGGGGAGAGAAGAAGCGAGACGTTATAATCATATTTTAGAAAAGGCAATAGGAAAACAGGTATAACCATATTTCTTTTCCTTCTTTTCCTACTTCCCGGTATTGACAGCCACTTCATTACTTTGTCAAGCCAAGGAGTGAGAGAGAGAGAGAGGAAGAGAGGAAAGGACGTTGCATTTTCGTTGTATGTGGGCATAGACATAGGTGTTTTCGCTTGTGCATTTCACTATTTGTTTTTCAGTGTGAGAGTGAGAACAAGCCGAACCCAAAAAGATTTTTCTTTAGTAGACAAACCCTTAAGAGGAAAATGTACTCTACCTCTACTGTAGATTCTATTACCATCTCGATTTATCCTCGTTTTCACCAAATGAATCAATCCCATCCTTTTGTCTTTGTCGGTTTTGTTTTTTGCTCTTTAAAAATTGAACGGGGTTCTTCTGAGAATGGAAATCAGAATAATGCATTAAAAAGCAGATAATTTTTTTCCGGTTTTGTCCTAGTTGAACTTTGCATATTAGCGACGCTTTCTTGGCACACCATATATCCACCTACATCATGTCACAATTACCATTAAGCAGAAAGGAAAGAGTATATTATATATCCTTAAATCCTCATTCGGACAGTGTAGGCGTTTTGCTGAGCAACTATTCAAAAAAATGTTTAATAGAAGAATATAGGTAGGAACGAAAGCATAAAAATTCCGAGTTTAATAAAAAAGATGAGCGGTCGTTCATCGTTCATTTCCCTTTGGGTATGAAAGCTCTAAGAAGCGAGTATATAAGGAGTGTGAGTGGATATCGTTAGTATAACTCACTGGAAATATTGAAAGTAGAGGCCATCAAACTGGATCATAAATGTAGCAGCCACCTAGAGCATCATTCAAGTCGAAGATTTATGATACGACCACCGCCAAGAAACCATCAAAACATTTTTCTTCCCGTAGCAGTCCTATACTTCTCACTTGTCCTCTTTCTTCTCTAATGAACATTGAGGAAGAACACAGCATGAAGCTGCTTCGTAGCTTGAGCCTGCAAAAAAAACTGCACTGCTCCTTCTCTAAAACAGAAGGGCATGACCGGCAAATAAAGATACACAAAAGTGCTTCTCTCTCCTCAGGCATGTATATCTTTTTGCTACCTACATTTTC
Organism: Heteromurus nitidus; assembly: GCA_034687055.1. NCBI lineage: Eukaryota > Metazoa > Arthropoda > Collembola > Entomobryomorpha > Entomobryidae > Heteromurus > Heteromurus nitidus. Next base: position 41,936 of record JAQFZW010000545.1, read on the forward strand.
TCAGGGAGTGCACTAGTATAGTGGTAAGATATAGATACCAAGAAAAAAGCAAAGATTTTTTTATGAAAAAAAAATATTTAGCATATGATCTGCATACATGTACCTATGTACAGTCATCTATATCAAACTGAACACAATGAAGTTTCCAGTCGTTGACTATAATGGAAATGTAAATTACTTCGTGTCCGCTTCTTTATCGACTCTGCTTCTTGAGTTTGAGGTCGACAAGGAGTAAGTGCTTTGACTTGACTGGTTGCATGTAAAAATGATGGTGATAACTTGTGTAGATCCATATAACATACTCATGTCGAGTGTAGATAACATTATAATCAATAAAAACTGTTTTTTTTTCTTTTACGCATTTTCCTCACCGACTGACGAAGACTCTCCTTTTTTCCTAATGCTGTCTTCTTAAATCAAGCATGCAAATACTGCAAATATCTTGTCCAACCAGAGAACGAGAAGACGTTCAAGTAAATCTTTGTTGTTGACTAAATACCCCTTCTTCAGCATACAAATCACATAATTCTCTCCCATCTCCACTATTGTCTCCTCTTCACTTTACGCATGTAAGAAGGATGTCCACATGTTATCATCATATTTTAATAATTTATGCTATCACACGAATCATAAATTTTTCTCCTTCAAGACATCCACTACTCCACTGCTGCTGAAAATTCAGTACAGTCTGGATAGAAACAAAAAAGGCTTCCATAAAAAATGCAATTCTTCAAGATAGCACTCATTATTTAAGCTCTATCAAACATTTACACAGCTGCTGAACTTCCACATATTTCTCTCAGATTTTTTACTACTTGTACTTGTGTATGTTTCGTGTTAGTACGAGTACGAGTGTCGAAAGAAACAAAAGAAGATTTCAGACAAATATTCAGAGTTTTCTCGTTATTTTTCATCGGAATGTCAAATGCGAAATGTCAAATGATTCGTGGAAGGACGGAAGGAAAGGAAGAAGCATCTGATAACATGTGAAATGCTTTATTGTATAAATATTTTGTTTCGTATTATTATGTACTTAGCTAAGCATAAAGATCTCCTCAATTACTGTCTTTCCAGGGAAGTGAGTCTTCAGGGGAAAAATATGAAATTCTAGGAGTTGTTTGTGTTGAGAGATATGTGCATATTATTATCCAATCCCCAGACAAGAATCTAGGAATCAAGTGATGCATATATTAGAAGCAAGAAATATAACAACATTGATATGATCTTTGAAGCAGAAATTTGTTGGAAGTTGGATTTGGAGTGGAACTGGAATTGTCTTGGTATATACACACACAGAGAGAGAAGACGCATCAAAGATCATATATTTGAGGAACTTGCTATAGGTCACATCGCCCACTTTATTCTTCTATTAAAAGCAAGTTCATACGCTTAAGTGGTCTCATATAAGTATATAGCAAGTTTGAATTGTGACTGAATAATGAGTCAAGTGACAGAAAAGCCGTGATAAAACATTCTTTTTATTCTTTTACGTGACATGTGTAAACATCACCTCTTTTTCCTCATTGACGAGCACAATAAACTTTTACTACTCTTTGCTACTGAGATGCTTCTGCTTTCAGCGTGTGTGCGTATATGTAAAAAACCCCAAGACCTATTATAAAAAACGAAGGAACGCAAGGATCATCATCATCATCTTCCTATTTTTTTTACTGAGATCTTCTCTGGAACACGTTATACAAAGCATACAGGAGGCACATGACTCCTCCAAAGACAATTGTGAGACCGTAACGGATTGCTTGCTGCATACCAAAAACTCTTTTTTCTTCTTCTCTTCTTCTACTTCAAAGGTGTTCACTTACCATTCTACCGTGTCAGAATACAAAAATGCTTTAATGGACTATAAATGCTTCCAGTCAAGAGGTGTACCTTAATACATGGATGCCCACATAATGATGACAAAATTGCTTCTCAAAGAAAATCATGCACCCTTTTTCAATGTGTAATCGACCGTTGTGCGTATGTATATACATATTGCTTACGTCATATGTACCCATATAACCTAACTTTTTTTGTAGTGTTTATGTAATTGTTTTTATAAATTGCTAGAAAAACATGTCTCGCATGGAAGTCACTCGCATGCATACCTGGTTTGTTTTCGAAGCTAGTTATCCGTGTCGAATTGACATTGTTTACCTTCAACTATTTCAGTTTTTTGTCAAGGATCTCTATATTTATTTGTACTCGAGATGAGAACATTCGACCCAGCTAAAGTGATCTAAAGCATTCATTTAACAAAAATGCTGAATTGAACATTCACATAAAAAGAACGAAAAAAACGTAACATTTTTTCCTGGAATCATGTCTCATTTGCCAGAAGGAACTAGTAACAATTAGGGGAATTGTGACACGATTTTGTGATAAGATGATTATTTAATCACGCCATGCGCATGCATGTCATGTGACTACTTGATCTAGATTTCAAGTTTGTACCGTGACACTGAGGATCTTTGGATATTTGTTAGCATGTCTCGTAATCTAGAAGTTGTCAACCTTGAAATTCCCCTACTTTCAGTCATCGTGTCAGCTCAAATTCAATGTTTCAATGAATTCAAAAGAAATGGAACAGCTTCATATGCATGACATAATGACATGCGAGCATGAGAACTTGTGCATAACTCTTCAAGTTCCAAAATTGATTTGATCAATCAAAGCCGAGTTCGGTGAGAACGAGAAGAGAAGCCATCAGTGAACAGATCCAAAAAAAATATCTTCAACTCTCAACAAGAAACTTCTTATGAATATTTTATATGATTCGATTCTACCCACAGCCGTAGCATCATATCCTGTCGTCATAAAATATGAATCGGAGAATTGCATTGACGCACTTCTATCATCATCGGGAACAGTTACACACAGAGGGAAAAGGGATGCGATGGGAAAGCAAACAAGAAAGTCATAATTTATCACTCGTAACGTGGTGCTAAGAGTTTTTATTACCATTCAGTTTACTACTCCTACGAGAATTTGGCTCACATGAAAATTCACCACTACTCTCCTCTTGTCGAATTTTCCTCCATTTTATTCCTTTTTGACCCGGCATTCATATATATTCTTGTGATCCAGCATGTTTTTTTTTGCACCAGGCTACCACTTTCCACCCCGCTGGAGTCAGAGTTTTTGTGTGTGTGTGTGTATTTCCTTCATCTAGAGCGAAACTGTCATGTCATACACATAAAACATGGAGTAAAAGGCAAGTTTAATCGTTTTCAAACATCACATGACACCATCATAACGTGTGAAAGATGAGTTGCTACGCGGGCCTTGTTACAACTTGAAATTACATTTAATGGTCATCAGAGGTATGCTTAAATTCATAAAACGTCAGTAATTCCCAAATGCGGAACGGAATAAAAAAGAAAGTGTGAGAAAAACAGGAGGTAAAAAAATCTTTCATTATGGAGCACACACACGATTAAAACAATTTTATTTGATGTCAGGATACTTTTATATTCATTTTATAAAAGATCCATCAAAAACTCGAGATCAGAGGATTTTTGTGGTGCTCTTTGATGGTGGCGACAACTTTCATCTCACTACAGACACCATCACGCCTTGCATCCCATCTATGATGGAAAACCTGCTGTGAAAGTGAAGTAATTGGAGCTGAAATGTTGCAGACATTTTTTTCATCTTCTATTTTTATAGCGAGAGATCGAGTGAGTGAATGACTGCTTCCAGCAACAATTCAGCAGTTTTTTTTCCTCCTCTAATAAAAATCAAAGTGAGGAATTAAGCGTCTCATGACTTGGTTTTATATGGACGTAGTCAACTCAAGTCCTTTAGGCGTTTGGCAAGCCGATTAAAAATGATTAGAGTATGAGGCACGTCACGTAATTTGCAAAAGGCTCTGTCACGTGAAGAAATTAAACCGGTTTCCTCCGTTCAAAATTGAAAGGGACTCCTCTTGTCATCTTAAGAAATATATGTGTGTTTCAATAATCTATCCTCGCTATCAGATAGAGATCGATTCTAATCTTCTCTCAAGATTCTTGCCACTGATAAGTAATAGTAATAACAAGCTCTGGAAAATTAGCCATCAAGAAAGAATAAATTTTGTTTTACATTAGATGTACATATGTATTTAATGTGTATAGTTTTACGGAGAAATAATAGCAACCCGTTTTTTATGCATGGGCTCACTCACTCCTTTTATATTCGTTCTCAATTCATTTAGGAGACACAAAAAAGCGATGATCATTATTGACAGTAAAGATAATAGCATTTTTCTTCAAAGGCAATTCTAACTCGATACACATCCATGCGTTATGTGTATGTAATTCACGATCTATTTCATTCCACCCTTTTTTATATTTTATGCTTACCGTAGAACCAAGGTTGTTATATGCTCCTCTTTTTGCATCATTTTTTTCGCAACGTACTTGTTTTTCCCTTCCAGATGAATGTGAATTGTAATTAAATGGGCCGTTTGGAGCCGGGTTATGAGCTTGTAAAACTTTTTGGCTAAATTATTCCTCAAAGAAATAACTTTCTTTAATGCATGCGTGACCTGGATTGGATCGTATATTCTCTCTCACTCCTTTACCTCTCTCTCTCTCCCTCTGTCTGTTTTCATCATTACGTTAGAGAAAAACGGTTCCGCTCCTCAAAAAAAATACGTCGACCAAAAGACTCTTTTAAGATAAAAGGAGACGAAGAGAGAGAGAAAAAGTACACATTTACATGAATGAATTCATGCAGCACACACAATATCCTTTTTTATATCGCTTAAATAGACATGAGAAGACGGTTTTCCTTGGGAGTGATAAAAACTGTGTGTGCATTCTATTTTTTCCTCCTTCACTAACAGAGCAACTATATAACCAGCACAAAAAAATAAAACTTTTCCAAGCGATGGCTGTGCTCAGTCCCTGTTTCAGGAGAGAGAGAAAGAAAAAAAGTTTCTTCTTTTTTTTCTCCAGCTTCACTTACAGCGTATTCGCACAAACGTTGGAGACAAAAGAGGACAGAAAAATGTGAAAATACCAGAAGAGGTGTATGTACAATTCATATACATTCTATTCTCGCTATATAGTTTTCCTCTTCTGCGGCTATCGAATGGGATGAAAAAACTGTGCGAAAGGAGAGAGAGAGAAAAAAACCTGAGTTACTTTTTTTCTCTTCTTGATGAATGTAGTAAGTCTCGTCGTCCTCCGGAATATAGGAGAGTTGTGTACACTTTTTTCCTATGTACCTCATGACATTTTTTGGTGTTACGAGTCATAAAAATGGAACATAAACATTTTTCCTAGTGCTCAACTTTCCTCTTTCATCTCTTCCTTGTCGACTCAAACTACAACTATTATCAAGGAAAAAAGTGGATACGTATGGGGAAAAGTGTAGTAAAGCTCTTTACTCGAGATAAAAGAGAGAAAGAGAGACGAGCCTAAACTAGCCTTCATGTGCGTTTCTCCCTACATACCTTATAGTAGCAAGTTATAAATATCCTACTTTTTTCGTAGGGGATGAATGTACCTTTCTCAGTGTATCACATCTGAGAGAGCAGGAAAAAAATTACTCCGAAAGGTTCAGCAGGCCACGGCCACGTTAGCCAAGAAGTTGGTTATGAGATAAAAAAAAAGTTGATATAAGTAAGCGCACACATAGATATTGTCCCTCTATGAATGTATGATATGTTGACGATGATGACGATGCAAACTGCATACTTTCACTTTCCTCCTTCAGCTTGCTGCTTTTAGGAGAGAAAAAGTTACTTAAATACAACGAGCAGCGAGAGAGAGAGAAGTGATCAGAGAAAAGGAAGAAGTGGTGGCATGGCAGAGTGAATTCCTCTACACATTTATGCCTTCAAATAAGTTTTTCCCTCGTATGAGAAGGTCCGTGAAAAAGTAGAAACTCTCCTCATACTTCTTGTCAAACACTCATTTCACTTTTTCCTAATAAATGTGTACATTTCACCGCAGAGTGAAAGTAGAAGCAAAAACTTACAAAGACACATGCATATACATATTCATAAAGATGACTTATTAAAAGTTGTCTCTCTCCTACACCTTCGTACCTACTTCTACTCGTCTCCTTCATTATTCTGCAGTACACATTTTTAACGTGGAAACTCCATACATCCTCTCACTCTCCTGATGCATGCCCATGTATAAATATTCTTCACTTTGCTTGTCGACTTTTTCTCTGTGGTGAGAAGCTAGATAAAAGCGAAGAGAACGAGGGTGTGGGTTTGTAGCAACTCTCTCTCTCGCTCTCTTTCACTGATGACGAGGCATAATTTTATACATGTGCCCAGGCATTTTTAGCTATGAACTTTTTTGCGCCAATTGTGGCTAACTACGTTCCGAAAGGACTGCTTAGATAAGCCCGATTCTTTTTCCCTCGTAACTTGTGTATTTGTGACGGAAAATGTCTAGCCGTTTCCATCATCTTGATACTCACATGGTGCAGAACTCTTGGTTTGAGTATAGGAAAATGTACATACTTATAAAAAGAGGAGCACAAAGTAGATGATGTAAATGCTCTAATATGCTTGTAATATAGTAAACGTGCATGTTTTGATCATGGCACTGCCACACACATATCTCATAAAATGACTTTCTCTCTCGTCTTGTGAGACGTACAAATACGTATAGCCAGAGTTAACTACATTATAAAAGGATGCTCCCTCGACTCCTGTTTACTTTTCTCTTCATAATGTAAAATGTAATGTTTTTGCTCGTAGATGGGAAATATGTAAGTCAGTAGTTAGTAAGTAAAGTCTTCTCACAAATATATACTTTCCCTGAAAGTTTGTCAGTAGTGAGTCAACTTGAAACACAGAGAGGAAGTTTGCTTTCTTTACATTAAGACTGTATGATAATATGGCATCTTTAAGATGTGAAGTGATGGGCCTTTAAGATCTTTGTCGCATAAGCAAGTCGCTCTTTTATATTTCCTTTTGTTGAGCTACCCTTACACACACACGCTCTTTGCATTGCATTCTTCGCATCATGAAAAAGAAGAGGCACATCTTTCGAAATAATAACAGTTATCATCCATGTTTCCCCGAGATAATGTTGATGAAAGCGTTCGAGTACACTTTTTAACACAAACATTTGTATTCTAATGTGTATACGCAACAAGCGTAGGAAGTAGTGCTACTACATTTCTATTGATAACTACGTAGATTGTGATTATTATTATTATATAGTCGCGTTCCAAATCGTCTACCAAATCATGTCCATTTCACCAAATACACAGCTCATTCCCATCCTGAGGATCATCTAAATTTCATGGTTTGCTTGAGCGTTACAAAATAAACTCTCGTTTCTTGGCTGAAAAACTGCAAGTTTAGCTGTGTGACGTAAGGTTTGACAGTTTTTCATTCCAAACTCGTTTCACTCTTATGCTCATGCTTTAAATGTAATATAAAAGAGATTGCAATATTAAAGAGGGAGAGAGAGTAACGTCGGGTAAATGTGTGTGGCAGAAGGAGACAATCCTTTCAATGTGAATCTTTTTCGTGGATCTTCCTCACACTGTCTCCGGTACACTGCCTGCCAACTTCCTTTCCCTTTGACAAATGTGGGATATATATTTCCACGATATATAGGATACATATCATACGAAAACTATATGTCCAAGGTACCTACACAATTTCCATATAATTTTTTTTTCTGCAAGAATTTACGTATCTACCATTACACAAATACTCTAGTTGGTGAAGCCCTTGGTAAATCCTCGGGTGCTTTCATTCCCTACATATTATTATCAGTGACTTCAAAAGCGGATTACGTTATCTGCCAATGCTTGCTCGGTGAAGGTATACAGGCTACTGTGCGACAGTGAAAGCATACTTTTCACCATTTCCGGGTAGTCGTGAAGGTGAACCTATGCACATATATAAATACTTCGCTGTGGTTCTTCATAAGAACGTTTCTCTCTTAATCACTTGAGCGCTACCTTTGTGTATCTGTTGACTGCACAGTGTACACCATTCATCTCTCTCTCTCTCAAACCAACTAATCAGCAAAGGTAATGAGACCCGCGAGGATGAGATCCGCCAGAGTTCCTTGTGTGTGTCATCATCATTTCCACCGTGTGGCCATCAACCTCAAAAGGTTCGAAATGAAAGAGTTGGGCTTTCTCCGAAGGAAAATCTCTATTAATCAGCTTACCATGTCTTTTCATTCTTGGCCTTCATTTTAGCTGACGGATGAAACATACATATATATACGCGCACATGGTTGAGTTCATTTATATGACCTTTCCTCGTATAGTACATTATATGATGACTTATAAGTAAATTGGTTGATGATATCCGTGACGAAATGCACACTTCCACACGTGTGTGTGCGGAACGAGAGTATATGATTTCCTGAGTTTTGAGAAAGTTGGTTTGGTGTGTTTGAGCTGAGCGGAAGAGATAATTAGTGCATGGCTCAAGGAAGCTTTAGAAATGTGGATGAAGAACAAGAAGACAACAACACACAGTATGAGTGTGGGAAAAATATTTTGAAAGAGTATATTATTTTTATATACTTCACAGTTATGATATATGGATGAAGATACATTATATTTTTAGATGAAAACAAAGTCATGTTTTTATTACTGCATCAGTGCACAGCTGATGCTTAGGGACATAATGTATATCTTTTCTACGTGACTGTCTCCATCATGCATCACTTAAATATATATATTTTTTTTATCCTCTGTGGAGTCATACTCTTAAGTACACATAGGCATGATCAAAGTGTTGCCTAAATGTAAATTGCGAAATCTTCCCGGAACTTGCTCCTTCCATTAAACTTAACTGAACTGAGCCATCCATAAAAAACGGGCATATGAAGAGAAGAGAGTTGCGTATCGTTGTGAAACATATATACACTCGGAGGAGAGAGTGAAAGTTTTTCTTGTTTGATCTCTAACTAGCCATGGCACGATAACCATGCAAGCATGCATGTGCATATATAAAATGGGATTGTGTGTGTGTGTGTGGCAATGCTGATGCTGATGACGGTGTAGTAGTCTTAGTTAAAAAGCTCTGGAAATTTCCATGTTTACTCTAGTTGACTACTATACATCCACTCCGAAGGCGATGAAAGACTTAAATGTACGAGGTATGTAGAAACATTAATTCCTCCGTCATTAAGGGACTCCTTCCTCGTCTGCGGAGTTGGAGGACGGCGAGAAAATGCCTAGAGAAAATCACAATAACTGTAATGGAAACTCCTCTCAACAAGCAATTCTAAAACTGTTTTCATTTGGCGCGAGAATCCTTGTAAAGACAGAAAAAGAAGCACACAAACTCCGCGTGAAGGGAGAGAGAGAGAGACACGGAAACATATCCAACACAGAATTAAAGAGAAACATTAAATTCGTCGTGCTCCTCTAATTTTTCCAGTTCAGGCCGCTTGAGTTGAGAAGATAGAGGGGAAAAGGATCATTGTTTCCTCTCTCCGTAATAATACTGGAGGAGGAGAAGCACTGGGCATTGAGTGAGGTAACCACTGGCAAAAGCTTTTTCACTCTTGCTCTCTCTCTCTCTCTCCTCCAAACTATTAGCATCATGGTGTAGACACTGCAATAATAACCTCAACGTCCAAGGAGGGATATATGATTCTCCTTTTTTGTATCTACACTTTTGCACATTATACCGAGACCGACGGCAGAGGAGAAACAAGTTTGCCAGCAGCTAGCAACTATTTTTCTCTGATATGTTTTGTGAACAAGGGAAAAGAATTAGTAGTTTGGTTGCCCGCATTAAGCAGCAAGGATAGCCCAAGGTATGAAAGGAATTTTTGGGCTTACTCCAGCAGCCGCATTGCCAAAGTGGTCCGAAAAAAAATACTGGAGAAGAAGTGAGAGAGAGAGAGAGAGAGAGGGAAAGAGGCGAAATGATTCGAGAGAGAAAAATAAGAGAAAGAATGAATGAGAATATACACCCATAGCCAATTCTCCATGCTCATGCGATTCATCGGAATGAATATGATAGCTGTTTCATATTGCGCTCAATCTAACCGAAAAACTACTTTAGGCAAAAGCACATATACATGCAGAGGTTTACGTCGTACAGATACCAAAAACACATTCAAGCCTCCTTCTTCGTTGGTGCAAGAACGAGAGATAATAACATTTTCCTTGCGTTACACTCTCCTCTCGCTCGCCTTAGCCAGTCTCCTCCAATACAGATATGTGTGCCTGTGCCGAAAGAGAGAGAGAGAGACTTTGAGTGTAAGTCAAAAAATAAAACTCCCAAAACGCCCGAACCTTTGAATAACGGTATCCAAAATGTTAGAGTATAAGCTGAATGAAAGCTTATATTAGAGCAAACGGTGGCAAGTTGGCAGTCGAAGGGAAACAGATAAATCTACGTAACAATGAAAGGAAACTCTTGGTGAAACATATGATTCCGACAGAGAGAAGAATGTGCGATGCATCGCACCGCTTGGGAAAAAGACAAGGAATATCGCACATACCCCCCGAAAATCTCCATATACCTTCCTTCCCGCAGTAGCAGCAGCAGCAGCACGGAGAGAGTGAGAGAGAAAATAAAAGGAGTTGCAGCGAAACACTGATATCATTCGTTATTTACACCGTTCTAAGTACATTCATTCCCTTCCCAGTCCACGGACAAACTAGACATGTGTAATATTACCTTTTGTGATAATGGTTCTGGCACATGGTAGAAAGAGAGAGAGAGAGTGAGTGAGTAAAGTAGCAGTTTCCCAAAAACTCCATTGTATTGTCCTACTACAATACAATATGGGCTCTCCTGGAGAACATATTCATTTCACGCCTGCTTTTCTCTATACATTTAAAAACAATAATAATAATATAGGGAACATTTGTAGGTATATGGCATGGTTATGTCTGGGTCACTTGGCTTTTAATATTACACCTTTTAATATGCATGAATGTGTGTTTCGTTTCCCGTAAAAAAATGGAACTAAACATATAAGATATAGTGCAACAGTCTCTCTCTCTCTCTCTCTCTCTCTCTCTCTCTAGAAAATGCTCATAATCACATGCATTTCACCTCTTCCACGTTATAATTCTCCTGGAATACAGACGTTCCCAATTTCCCAAGAAAATAAGCCAAGGGAGCAGACAGAGAGCAAGAAAGCTCTTAAATAATTTGAAATGAGACAGGAGCGCATAAATTTCAACTTAGATATTATTACCGACTGGCACCGTGTGCGCACTATATACACACACAACACAACAAACATATATAAGCTTTAAGCAACAGAAAAATAAAAAAACTTTTTTTCTATATATGCTTTGTTTGGTATGGTATTACACTAACCTGGAATTAAAATCTGGAAGAGAACACATGCCGTGGAATTAAGTGATTGACCTTTTGCCCTTCTCTGGCGCATAACACCCTCAGTCGATCTGGTCTACTTTGGAAGAGTGGAGGAATAAAAACTTAAAAAGATTCGTCTAGATTTCTATTGAAAGCATAAAATAATGGTCCCTTAACAATATTCGTACACGGCTTTACTTTAATCTAGACGAGTCTGGGCTTTATGAACAAATTTTTTGACACCTTCATAGTTCTATATTGAAGTAATTTTAATCCCCACTTCTTAAAAAATTTGCTATTTTCTTTAATTTCATTTTAATCAATCAGAACATCGTTAAAAATACTCATAACCCAAGTATAATCACATAAGGTAACTAAAACGAAGATAAGTGATATCACGTGATATCATTGCCCTAATATTTCATTG
>JAQFZW010000546.1:0-53623 GCA_034687055.1 Heteromurus nitidus
ATACAGACTAATGACTTCGGATTCGTAATCAGGGTTAAAAATTGACCCAGAAATTATATTTCGTAAGTGTTAGTGTAGGGCCCCACTGAAACCCTTCCCTTGTTAGCGATTTCCGAGGAAAAGGCGCAAATTGATGATTCCCAAGGATCCCTAATGAACCACAGAAGTCTAAAATGAGTCTGTGAATTGGGTGGAAGAAGTATAGGCTGGGCATAGCACAATGCAAACTGATAGAAGGCTTGTGAAAATATAAATATGCAAATGAAGAGGGGCAACATCACCAAAAACATTTTCTTCTGCTTTTGTGTTCTACGCAGTATAAGCATACAAAGTTTTGAGACCCTAGGTGAAAATTATTCCATTTTGAGTTTGCACTGAAGGCATATCGAAGGAGTGTGTAGCTCGAGTGTCAGAGAGTGGGGTAAGTGAATGCGAACACTTTTGGAAGGGACGGAAGAGGAACGGTGCCAAGAAAGAAAATTGTCTAATGCGTTATCGAAATGATTTCGCGAATGGGTTTGCAGCTGAAGAGCCCTTCCTTTCCCATCATTGAGTTGGGAATCAGAAAAGGAGAGGGAAATCCCTAGCTGATAAAATAACAGAGAAACAAGTTTTCTTTCTTTCTCCTTGTCATACGTAATGGCATGCTATACTAGCAGCAGCTGTTACAGCTACCTAACCACATATGTGTTTTTTCACTTCAAAAAGGAAAGAAATACATACTCCTACCAAAGGAGCGAAATATATCGGGAGTGAGACACGGGAGCATTAATATGGTGAATAGGAAGAAGAGAAGCAGGACTTTTTTTGATCAAATCCCCAAAATTGCGACCAACTCGGTTGGTAAAAGCTGTCATCCGAATAAAAGTGGATCGGACAGTTTTCATTGCGGGCGGGGAAGAGCAAGAAGTGTGTCTCATTTACACGATATGCATGAAGATATACCACAAAGTGCACATGTACATATTATGTACGTGTATACATATTTGATTTACTCAAGTCAGTCACCACACTACTTCAGTTAGGGGAATAAAGAAGCTACTTTACTCAACATTAAACACATCGCACCTTTCGCTAAACTGCGCACTACATCTACTCCACTCGGTACAATGCAGCTGTGTCGAAAGAGCGCACATTATTAACTCCAGCAATGCTTTCTTCCAAAGAGTCGAAGAGAAAGAGAAACCTGATGGAAAATGGAATATTATTCGTTTATCCTATTTCTTTCTGCGTATTGCAAGGAAAAATTGTCCCCAATTCATTGTGAATATTAAATTTAATGCCGAACAGTGACGATTTACTGATTTTGATTTAGTTTCCCTTCCTCGTAAACTATTCTGCGTATCTACATTTCCTCATCTTCAGGTTTATCTTCAGCACTACACCTAACGTGTACTTTTCCTTACATCCATACTGAATGTGGGAATTGTGAGAGTGAAATGTAGCAATATTCCATGTGCTGAAAAAGGGGACAATTCCAATAAAACTGAGAAAATCCACAATCTATGAATTAATCATGGCCCATCTCATTCCCGTATGCAGAACGTTATCATGTCTGGAAAGACATTTACAGAAAAAATCCTAACAAAGTTCACCAATAACAGTTGCGATATATGTAACATGTTGGTATATAGTTTTTGTAACAACCCTCCTGACTACTGTGCACTTCAAGTTAAGTGGACCATTTGACTTAAGGCCGACTAGGATTTTTCGCTTCAAACAATGGAAAAATTTACTCTTTCCTGTTTGCCTCATTGAAGCTTCAGTTAGGCTTACAACGTTATAACTCGTATCGTCGTTCTCGTCTCTTCGAAGAAGCGCAAAATTAAAGAACATTGAATTGAAAAACTTTTTTCTGTGCAGAAGTGACTCGATCATGTCTGATAAAGGGCGACGTGAAACGTTGCAAGCAATACTAAAACTTGTTTTCCCTCTCTTTGTCCAGGAAATTAAATTTATTAGTAGTTCTATGGAAAGAAAAAATGAAGATTTTCGTGATTACAAAGTTGTCTTTATGCCTATGTTCGGTTGGGGCATAAAATATATTGCCGAGAAGGATAACGGCACATTTTCATTTTCTAAGCCAGTAAATTTTACGTGCAACCGAGGAGCATAAACTAATTTACAAACGAGGCTTTAAGTAAAGGAAATCCTAAAAATATTAAATTTTCTGTATCATTCTCCGCATTCCTCATACGATTAACAACAAAGTATCAGGTGCATATGACATGAAGTATACACAGTTACGACCATAAATGTGAACCAACTTTAATCTGGAATTAAGCCAGAAAATCAGCCATTGAACAAAAAATAATGCTAGTACCTGTCGTAATCAAGATTGCTTGAGATAGCGAACCTATGAATGTATGTTGCAAACGTGTGCCACCACTATCACGCGCATTTCTTCATCAAAATAAAGCCGAGTAAGAGAAAACATTTTTGATCACGTGAAGCATGTAATTTTAATCTGCAAGCTCTTAAATGATGAGTCGATTTCGGGGATAGGCGTAAATTCGATTATATTTCCAGTGAATACTCGTATAGCATACTTCTAGTATCTACGGAGAATGCAATCCCAACTTTCCGCTAAACTTTTTGTCTTCTGGGAGTACTGAATACTCCTTCGTTCCTAATGCCTTTCTCCCTTTCATCTTTAAAGAAGGATTGCAGAGTTGCTTCTTGTTGCCTCGCTCGTTCCTAATTGATGTAATAAATGAACTCCCATGATGGGTAGGCTAACGGCTATGCATGCAGTCCTGTACTCGAGTGTGAACTTTCCAAGAAAAAACAAAACTTTAAACTTTCATTATCCTATACACTGAAAACGACAGTGTGCTAAGAAAAGTCACGCACGTTTATTTCGGTTGTGATTAGTAAACTGAAACTGCTGACGGGTAGACTACAAAAACTAGGAAAGATTTGGTTATGTAACCTTTCAACTATTTCAAGCTAGCCTAAGAACTATAGTCGTGTCTTGAAGACAAACCGTACTAATAGTGAGTCATGTGCGTATAGCTGTGATGTTACCATCTACAGTAATGACACGTGCAACAATCTTTTCATCTTCACATGTTGTTGTTCAGAATATGTATAGCCCATCAAAAGAGTATAAAATTATATTATAATATGGTCAGAGGGAGGTAGTGAAATTGGTATTTACCTTAAATCAAGCAAGGCAACATTGGAATGAATTTATAGTTAACAAAGAACAAGATGACATCACTGTACTGTACTTTACTATGTGTACCATATACATTCGCAAGGGTAAGTATTAAAACAACAAGAACTTACGGGTATTAAAAATAGCCCTAAATTACTATTTCCTGTATTAGACCATTGATTGCGTACTATTTTCAACTCTACGAAAACAAAGATTGTCCATCAATTTCCATTTGCAGAGCGGTAATATGCACATAAAACAAGAGAACTTTCAGCCACATTGACTTTGTTAATTGGGCCCAGTTCCACCAGTTTGGCATAAGCGGATTACAGGGCTAATAATTATTGATCTGACAAAATGCCCTAGGACATAAGTTACGTATTGGACATTGATCATATCACCAAATATATGCCATTATAGCGGCATAAGTTTTATCTGACGCGTTTAGGCTAATGCCCAATAAAATTATACAAGTGTGCAGGTATGTAATGTATGTCTACTTTTTAATATAGTCGGTAAACACGTTAAACATGTAATTATAAATTGCAGGATGTATTAAGTCGGATTGGGTTAAAATGGATTGGTATGCCTATGCACACACATTCCTTCATGCACACGATCCGATAGTTTTATATAAATACGCATACACATTCATATTATACGGACGCGATCTCAGAAATGGGCAAATGAATATCATTTCTAAGAACATCTACCAAGTCAAAGGAAGCTTGTCTAGAAATTTCACTATTTCAGGAATAAAAACATCGCGCACTGATCTCATCCGATAAATTACTCATGCTAGCCAACGCATTCACTCACTGCACTGCACACAGGGCTACGCCGTACTTTGCAACTCGAAACCACTACCTCAGTGTAATGTAAGCAGCAATGTAAGCCACAACCAACCACATTATTCAGGGCGGGGTTTAGGTTTGCGCCCTTGAGGAAGTCATATTTATGAAACTATTACAACTTTATACGGGATACTTTCTTTCATTAATACATCAAAAGGTAACTGTTATGCATATTATATGAAAGTAGCCGCGTATGCCACTCATTGCCACTATAACACAGAAAAACAAAATGCTCGTACAGCCATATAATTTACGACGTCTAGCAAAGAAGGTATGAATAGTGGATACGGAGTCATGTCGAGAGAAAAAGGAAAATGCGCAAGCAATGCTATTTTCGCAAAATACCACTGCCATTAAAGTACCAACATGTTTTACAGTAATATTAGCTTGGTTTTGTGTTGTGTCATAAAATAACTTTACGCCAATGGCAGATGCTTTGGAAGATTCAACCGATACTGGCGATACTTACAATGACGGTTCTTTACCCTAATGAGATTTGCTATACCGCTTTATGCACATCATTTTTTGAAATGCCCATTTCTCATGAAAAATATAAAGACACAGATGAAATAGGAGAAACCTGAAAAATAAAAAATGCACTACCGGTCTTCTTGAAATAACGGTTGACGACTAATTTTATTATAATATTCGACAACGCATGCTTGCCCGTGCATATTGAAAGACTCCAGTGTATGAGTATACTATATGAGTCGAATGCAAGTATTTATGTATGTACGTAGTTTTAAAGCTGAGCTCAATATTGTAATGGAGTATAATAGATCGAGGCATACAAGTATTTAAAAATAAAATATAAGAGGGGAAAATCTAAAGTATTAAAAGAAAGTGTACCGAAAGGGAAATTTCTATTACACGAAAGTCAAAAAACACAGTGCATAAAGTGCTCCCACTACGACTCCTTCCCGCTGAAGAAAAGAAGTCTCCTTCCGAGTTTAGTGGTCTACATCGAAGAATTGGAAACGGGAACCCAACGAAGTAAACTCTCCAATAAATTCTTATATTTTGCGAAAATCTTTGAATATGCTGCATAATGTGGGTATTATTTTGTGCTTACCCAAGTCAAAATAATATTGGTCAGCACAATGATATGCACAGCACGCATCCTCGTATTGGCGTGTATCATACCATATATGCTGACTACTCTCAAATATCACAGGTCAGGTTGGATTCTCTTGGATGTAGAAAGAACTAAGGATTTGTAAATCGAAAGCATGTCCCACATAAATATTACCTCTCTCCACAAAGCTGCTATTGTAAACATGTGCATTTATATATATCATATCTCATAGCGCTAACACGCAAATTTCTCAGTGATAATCTTTCGATTTACTTTCTACAAGTAAGTTGTAATGTTGTCTATGACCCAACGACTATGCAGTATCCATTTGATGTTACACTATGGGATGGAATCGTAATATAATGCAACCCGAGTGAAATCCCGACGAATTGTAAAGTTTAATCCATTACACACTGCTACAATGCAACGCATTCATTTCATGTGAAGGGTTCGTGAAAAAATCACTGCGGATGTCTAATGCGTGTATGTTGCATTTCCAAGTGCAAGCCAAAAAAGTAACTTAATAGGTTTATTTGACATGTTTGGACAAGTGTGTGCGTACACGGTACATGTATCTTCAAACTGAAATATCCAATAGCCGTACTACTCCGTATAACTAATCGTAAGTCATTTAACACGTTGCTGAAGTAGACTAGGTTTGAAATGCAAAGGGGTGCGTGTGCAGAATAAAAGGCTACGCTTTCATGCGCAGAATGATTTGTCGCGACTAATTCAAATTGATACATGATTAACCTTCATCATGAACATCATCATTTGCAAATAAAAGAATCGAGCTAATGGAATGTATCATGATACATTTTGAACTCAATTAGAGAAGTTCAACAGTATAATATTGGTACCGTTATTATATGTGCATCAGTCATGAACTCCCGTGCACTATGTATGTCATTTTAGGTAGTTTTGTCTAAATATGTGTACCTATTAGTGTATATAACGTGATGGTAGGAAGAGCTAATGATGCCTTTCATTTCCTTACCATATGCAGAAATCACACAATACGTAGCCTCACTTCTACTTTAGACTAAACATGTGTGTAGTAGTGGTTAAGTGGTTAACATCTCAGTTGTTCAACCATCAAGCAATGAGTAGGAATAAGAATGTACTCATGAGTGGGTGCATGGCAGGCAGACCAGACCAATATTGTCACTTTCGAGATCCGACAGTGAAATACAATAAATTGATTGACTTCAATGGCACCCCCATCCTACAGTTCAAAGGGAAAGGAAGGTCTCTTTTCAAAGGAAAATAAATCTAAATACTAGTAAAAACGATTTTCCGAATTCATATTCACACTACGCATTGAGTGCGACATATTATTAATATGCCGATCACTTTCATCTTCTCTTTCTTTCTGACATTTCGCATTTAGAAGTAAAATCAAATTAGTTCAAGCTAATCTTACATCACATCCATACATTAATTGTTGTGTTGATTTTCCGCACACTCATGCTTATAAAGTGCTCATTTATCACCGAAAATGAGAATAGTGTACTAGCACAAGAATGCAGGTATATATTTAGTTGGAAATGGATGGGATAGAATTTTTAATATATTGAAGAAACTACTGCTCCGTTGAATTTTGGGTCAACCAGGGACTCCCCGAAGCTGAAAGGGAGCAACTGGTCACGACCACGATGTTATCCACCCAAAACCTGAACGAAGAGAAGTAAGAGAACACGCTATGCAATATTCGCTTCATAATCGTAGACCCAACCATGAAGAAGGGAAACAGCAAGAGAGGAAGAAAAAACTAGCTGTTGAATCCGTATCGATTTTCACGAAAAAGACTCTTTCCTTCTCTCCTCGTCTCCTCTCACCTTTTGTTCCATGTGGAAACCTAAGCCACCACTGCCACCACGACACTACCGCTACCAATACTAAAACCCAGGCATTTTGAAGTGAAACGGAAACTACGACGTGCAGACATACTCCTGTGGATCTCGAGAAGTTGAGCTCATGTCGTGGTGTAATATGAATTCTGTAAAATGGGAGAAAGGGTAAAAATATTTGCGAAATTGTAGCTTTCTTTCGTTTAATATTTGTTCTAGTATACCTTGTTTGGCTCTGCTTGCAGTTTAGGACAGAATACAGTGGATCAGGCATACACCAAAAGTTTCCTTACACTACCAAAGCGAAGCATAGTTCATATGATGTTTTTAAAATATCTAGAAGTGGTGTGCGTACACGGTGTGACTGTGATTCGTCTAATCGTAAGTATTACGCAGATGGAAGGAGGTACCAGCAAGTTAAACAGTGCATATATATAACAGAGTTTAATAAGCACCTAGCCAGCATCCATGCATCCATCATCATCATCATCAGCACAAAAAATATTATACTAAAGTACGCATAAATGTTCGGGAAAGTCTAAGTCAACTTCGTATAATACAACTACAAGCTGTCATGCGGTGTAGCTGAGAAAATTTAATTCCAAACTTTCATGATTTCCCCTGTTTCCACCCATCGTTTTTCGCTTTAATTTAAGAAAACAGTTTGAACGACTTTTTTTCTGCCTTATTTTCTTGCTCACTTTCACCTTGTTGCAAGCTAACGTCCATCGCTGGAGCAGAACTTATAGACGTGCGCTTTCGGGGTGTTTCTTCGTAGATGGTATGAATTGAGCGGTACATACATACATATAAGACCATGTTCCGTAATCCATGTTTATACATTGTGTAGTGAAAAGGTAATAAGCAAATGCACATTCTGATTAGGAACAAACTCTGCTCACATGATGTATGCCTTCTTCAATTAACTTGGATATGGAAATGGGTCACTTTGTTCAGCACCAGATAAAGAACTTAGGCAAGCATTATGAAAGATCCGCCTGGTCCCGTACACCGTACCGCACATTTTAAGTCATCTTATATCATATATTTTCTATGGAAAGTTCTTGAAATGGAGCAGGTGATCAACGGGGAAAAGCTAGTTTCCACTTCCAAGTAATATCTAGTGAAAAGGATGAGTTTACAGACTCTACACCTAAGCCTTTCCTTCTATTAATCTTCTCTTGTCCCATAATTCTCAAATTGAAAGAATCTGAGGCCAATTTACAGACCTGCTTGGCAAGACATCGTGATAGTTTATTCCAAGTTAACTTACACATCTCCACGCATGTAAGAAAGAACATCAATTAAAATTAATATTAAATGCAGTTCGAAAATCATTCAAATACGTCAATCATACAGTAAAGGTTGCAGCTCTTTGTTGTGTCCTTTGGTTTGCTTGCCATCATCAGCATTTCTTCCATAATCAATGATTCATGAATTGTTGCAATGATGATCATGATCGTAGTATCAGTGTATCTACATTCCATATTCTACTGTAGACTGCAGACACTAATCGAATTAGGTGTGGAAGGAATTTGTTATCCCTACGCCGATGAAACTACCGCACAGCAAGCTCAACAAACAAATAGACAAAGAAGTTCATGACTTGTCAACAAACAATCACAGACTATTCCCTCTAACTGTTTCAACTACAATCATACCGGTTTCCCTGTACTCCTCTTACGTGAAAAATACAATCAGACCATCATAACAATGATCGTAGTAAAAAAAGGCGAAAGCATCTAGAAAGCGTAATAATAATAAGTAGAAACTGACAATGGAATGGACCTTAATCTTACGCTCTATCCGATACATGATGGCATGATTGTTAGATTGCTACATAATATATACATCATACAAACAATGCTTTTTTTGACTCTTTGGATTTCTTATTACTAACTGCTCTCAACCTTTTCTTGTTCTTTTGTTTTTCTAAATTCACCTTTTTCCAATTCCAAGTAATAATAAAAGTGACTGGAGTAAAGTTCAGTGTTCACAGGATGAGACGAGCAGCCTTGGAAGTAAATACAATTTCCGTGCTCCAGCTGCTGGCAGCAGACGCGGGCTATCAATCTTGTGCGATAATACGCCTCCTAAGCCCACGATAATGCTTAGGAAGAGGAGAAATATGAGAGTATGGAAATAATTCTTCATCTTGTATTTCTAATATATTACAATATGAATCTTGCATACCATTGCAATTTTACGAAGATGTGAAACAAATTGAAACATTATTTATATTACACAAAAGCAATAAAAACACGTTTTCGCACAGAGAGCAGCAACATCGCGATGATCTTTTTGTTTAGTTCTCTCCAGTGATTTCTTATTCTATTAAGAATGCAACCCACACGCAAAGTGACTAGACACTGGAACCATGCTTTGGAGAGGAGCAGGTGGTTTACAATGGTAGATAGAAATAGGAGTTCAGCGCTGACAACAAGTACGCTAGCTTTTGTGCCGTTATCCCCGCTTGATCATAATTCTCGCGTCTCTTTTCACCAGATTAAAACTGGGTAATATGGACATGTAAAGCGCATGATTTTGTGTACTTCTAAAATCCCTATCGCCCATGAGCCACCAAGTGCAACTTCCCTCTTTATGTAAATGAACGTCGTGGCCTTGTGATGTTGCTGTTGATATGCTTAAGTATTTATTTAGTATTTCTATAGAATATTGAAATGTTCAGGCCTATATACATATACCATTTTAGAAGTTTACGTTTTGACCTAACTTGACTGATTATGATTATGACTAAAAATATGATTGGACCGCGAACAAAGGTCTACAATATGCAGTCCCGCTACAGTAAACTTCCTTCTCGTCTTAAGCTACAAATAATGAAAAGCTAGATTAGTACAGTTACTAGACAGGCGTCGCTTAAAATTCCTGATGGTACAAAGATGTAGCTCATTATTAGCATCAATACCAGCTACTACATTACTACTACTACTCGGCTGTAGTGTATTATCACGGGGTGGTAAAATGTACATCAACAGGCATGGAAGAAACCAACATAAATGGCAATACAAAACATCTGCTAGTTCTTTACGTCTTTATATAGTTGGATTGAGGGATGTAAAGTAGATGCTGCTGCTATGTAATGGGAGATCATGTGTAGAGAAAACTTATGCACTATATTTGAACCATGCCATTTGGATGAATATTTCGTATATAACAATGGTATTACATATGCCTATTTTTGTATGGTAAGTAGATATATCGAAGAAGGCGATAATGAGATGGTTCATTTTCCCCTCATGGGATTCGCACACAACTATTTTTCATGTGGCGAGTGGCACACAGCATTCTCTGTTGCAGCCAGTAGAAAGCCAAGGATGTAACCAAGTGGAGGAGAAATCTCCTTTCTCTTCAATTTTGCTCTCTCGGATAATATGCTTTTTCTCCTGTGGTGAAAGACTATCAACACACATACTATTATCCTTGCTTTTAACACTGTGATCCTTTCAGCAAACCTTCAACTTATCGACCCTGCCCAATCATATATAATACCTTTCTACTTCACTCTTCACTTCCTTTCGTCCTTTTGTCTTGTCATTCCAGAGGAAAACTGTTTGTGCTGGTCATCACATTGACTCATGTGGTGGTGTAGTAAACGTAGCGGGTTTAGCACATTTTCTTTAATAACCGTTATTATTTTTGCTGCCCATGATCTGGAAAAGACGCTGCCATTACCATCAAGTAAAGTATGCCTAGAGAGTGCGTTGAATGTGGGTCGCCGTTGTCTTATAATAACGCTTTCTGTTGTGCGATTCCCCATGAGAATTTCTCTCGACGTGAGATATATTACGCTGACGTTTTAAAAAAGCTTTTAGCTAGCATAGTTGGAAGGTAATATGCGGAAAGATGCTAAAGCTACAAAAGGTGAACTAATGTCTACGTCACACACAGAGATGCAAGCAGCTCTTCATACAATACAACATCATTCTGTTCACTGTTCAAGAAGGGTGCGTTCGTGTTATGTATGTATACGCTGCTGTAACAGAGTTTGTCGTGATGCTTTATGCACATGCAATCAGAATAACAACGAAGTATACATGCAATTTCGTTTCCCTGTCCAAAATCCAAATAACATTCACGTTTTCATTTCTCGTCGAAATAACGAACATCCACCATATGGACTACGGATTCTTTAATCGGAATCATAATAGAAATGACTTTCACTTGTCCTCTTAGAAATCGTGAAATGGTACAAATAATAAAAATAGTATAGGTTACAAATGCAAACATATATATAATGCTAACACTTTTTTACTAGTCGTGTGCGGCACGGTAGTGTATCGTATTGTACAGACAAGAAGACAAGTTTACTTTGGGATTAACCAGCGAGATCGAAAGAGGTGACCTCGATCTTTCATTTCAACATAACAGGGAAAATACACAAAAAGATTGTGAGGCGTCTGATGCTCATCGTATCATTGTAAATACATATGAAATGGCATAGGTACGAGCAGATTCCTTTTCCATTGAGTTGTACGTATGTCTCGTATAGGTGTAGGTAAAACGTAAACACAGCCGCAAATTGAGATTTGTATTTCAAGCAACAGAGTTCGATGGTTCATATTCGACATTCCTATTGAATTCCGTTTGTACAGACTCATTAAGTTGCAGAGGCAAGAAGTGCGTTTACACAAACTAAAAATTTCCTCATATCAGCTTTTCATTCTTCTCTTTAGCATTGAAAAGGAACCTTTGGGGTACTACCAAACCCACGCAGTCAATTTTTGATCTTCGTTTGCTTCCTGTATGTTTCGCTTTGAAAATGTACGGATTTGCCACAGAATATAATTGGGATTCTACACACATACTACACACAGACAGTACATATATGGCTATCGGCTATCTTAAATGAAATTTCGAGCATCGATATATTGTAACACTAGAATTGGTAAAATATATGCTCGGGGAAACAACAGTGCAATCCATCAGTAAGAATATCTCACTTAAAACAATACGCCTTCCTTGTGACGTTTCTTATGCATTGTGCAACAGTACATCTTGTTTCGCTGAGGAAACGTCTGCACTCATGAATTTCACATTACATGACAAAGTCAGAAAAAGTAGATTGATATGTATTCTGCATTCCGAGCTTCTATTCTGGAGAACCCGCGTACGCAGCACATCTCCAAGTATACTCAGCTCCCGTTCGTCATCATACAATATGCAAAAGAACAAAAAAAAACAGAACGTTTCTCTCCATCAAGAAGATCTCATGCTACAGAATTTTTAGTCTAGTGCCGAGCCGAGCTTTTGTACTGGACGCTTACACTTTTACAGCACAATCTGGAAATCTTGTTTTCCTCTTGTAGCCACACACTAGACTTATCCCGAGCAAACTATGTGGAATAGTCATCCATAACTCACTTGTCATGAGTAATTCAGCTACTTCCATTTTTTCCTCTTTCAGTATGCAGTCAACAAGCATCAGTTGGTGGGGCACAACATGAAGATGTGCATGTTATCCCTTGCTCAACTTGCTACACTTTCAAAGTTAGAGCAAATTTTGTTTGATTGTGAGAAATTCCGCGAACCGGGTGGAAGTGCTTCCTTTTCAATAAAAATATTTCAGATAGAGTTTGTTTCATGTGGTATGCTGTGGTGTGGTAAAATAGAAATCCCATCGAAGAGGATGCTTTCCACTAACAATAACAGGAGGTGAATTTACGTCTTCTCCACAAAAACTCTCACTACAACAACGTTGTGGTTCATATATAATAAACATAGGAATGTGGGGACGAAAAACACTGATCATGACGCTGTACATATATGTACATGCTTTCACCAAGAACAATTTTAAATTTCGGAGATAAATCATGTCCCGGAATCTTGAACAGGATTACATATGAAGCATGGAAGCATCCTTGAGATTCGTGAAAATACATTTCGACACAAGCAAAATTGCTATCTAAACCGAACGATTAGGTCAGATTGGAGTAAAATTACGAGAACACAATAATAATGCATGTACATAGCCTCGAAACTTCCAATCATCTACCCAAAGTGCTATTCATAAGATGTATACACTTTCTCTCCTAGTTTACTCATCATTATACACAAACCTTACGCCTCTTTACGCCTCACACACACTCGAAAACATTCATGCCGAGAGTGTACTCATTCATTCACTGTGTATTCAAACTTTTCTAGACGTTGACACTTTAAAACAGCAACTTCCTCCTCACTTTACTTCACTTCCCACTCCCACATAAAAATGTTCTGAGCAAAAAATGTGGAAGTATAAATAGGTATACTGAACTGTATGTTTTTTGTTGCGTATCTACATCTACACGTGGTGTATCTACAGGGCACACATAAATGTGTGGTAAACCCATCCAACGTTTTCGTTTGAAAGCAAATTTATAATTTATTTTGAGAGAAAAACATTCCTGGGATTCAATTGACTTGCTTCGCTTGAGCAATGACCTGGACTACAAGAACATAAAGGTCGCGATCCCCCATACTTCAGGCTTGAATTTTGTATGGAAAAAAGCTTAGATAGCGGAATGTAAGCACACGATACACTATTATTGTCATCATCATCAATCCTTTTCCATCCAAATTTTCCCCATTCCTATCAGGCAATGTACATATCATGTATGTGTATACACTACTTACTAGGTGAGAAGAGAATTCTTTGAATAACTGAAACCTTCGGATTATTGTATTCCATGTGGACAAGAGCAGTTTTTCTACAGATATGTAGAAGAGGAGGTTTCGCATCATCGATCTTATGGTTGTTATTAGAAGGAGACATAATGGGGAATCCATAGCATCCTTAGCTGTGGAGGAGCATTTCACAGGCATATTTTGAGCACAACACTCTCCCTATAGCCCGGCGGAGTTGATCCTTCCATTGCAGTGCAAAAACGACAAAGGCCACGCCATGCCACACTATGCATGCTTGCATCCCATGTCGACCCACGAGAGATGAGAGAAAGAAAGTGGTCGGAGACAGAGACTTGCCGACGTTATTTTTTGCTGACATGAAAAGGATGGCAATGGCAATGCTAATGAGCATTGCACCCTCCTCTCTCACTTTACTACACGCAATAGATACGTATACATGTATACATGTATGCATGTATATAACTGATATACTACGTGGATGGAGAGACGATAATATACTTAATGCCACTTGTGACTTGCAAGATTCAATTTTTCCATTGCACAAGTGAAAAAAGTGGAGAAGTTATAGGGAAACACCAACACACCATTAAAAACACCAGCCACGAGCGCCCAGCCGCAATGCGTAAAAATTGTTTCTTTTCTTTTTCTTCATCTTCCTCCTCGACTTTGCTTACTTTACATGAAATGAACTGAAATCGAGAGGGAAAGATCGAATGATAATATACAAGGAAGAAGACACACATATCCTCCCGACCACCCGAGAGTTGTTTTTAAGTACAACTTTGTACGAAACCACTCACTGAGTTCAATTCGAAAAAGTAAAATCGAATAAGCGAGTTAACGAAAAAAATAGTCGCTTTCTGAAGCCTTCGGAACAGAGAAGCCCTATAAGCCAACAGTTTTAGGTCGTCTATACACGCTATATGTTATACATTTGTACATTAACACGGAGTATTTTTGTGCGATGATCTCACAAAATATATAATGTCGGTATGCCATGCAATGCATATGTATTCTGGTAAATACTGTACCTAATGACCTACGAACGTAGACAGGGTACACAAATTATATTTATGTATGTTTAAATACGTACTGATTCTGTGTGATCAATGTAAAAGAACACAGATTGAACCCACAAAGAATCTATACAGAAGGTAGTCGAAACGGTATTCTGTGGCCCATTTCATACAATAAATAAATGGCAAACGAAAAATTCAGGAAGCATATTTGGGAGATGTCAGCAATTCTTATTCGCGAATTTCCTCAAAAACATTTAAACCAGAAAGAAGCATCACTTTTAGTATCCACCACGAAGTAAGTAAAACCTCTTAATTTGAGCTATGACGAAACGAAGGGCACAATAATTCCAACGGGGAAGGCTTTGTTACATAATATACATACATTTACATATACGGGCATTAGGTAGTAAAGTAAATAACCATTACATTCAATCATAAATTACAGTGACCTCACAATCAGAGCAGCAGTCACAATTTCGCGTTCAAAAAGACATGATATGCTGTCGGAATTCAGAATGTACAAATATGAAAGACATAAAAGGAATGATAATGTTATATCAGGGCCCTCTTTTTTACAATTTGTCGGTAAGAAAACCAAGAACATGTAACATAAAGAAATATCCACGAAAGCATCGTCAATTCACCATTTGGGGAGAATGCACCATTTGGAATTGGGATGAATAGACACACAATTCAACTAAACTAAAAGGCCCTCTTTCTTCTGATATTTCCATATTTGAGCATTTTTAAGAAAATAAAGAAACGGGAAATGTGAGTCAATAGAGTACTTTGCTCGGTCAGCCCGAAATTGATCCGGCTATTTATGTATGTGAGCAAATAGAAAGACTGCAGTATTCCCCAAGTTGAGAAAAATATCATTTCCATTCCATTGCAAGCGAAAACATTTTTGCTTTCAAGCGCTTTCTCGGGCGCATAAACTTATTGTGCTTCCACTTCCACCTTTTGTGAATTCCGCCAATTCAACTTTTACATTACTTTCTTCAATATCCATAATGGTAAGTCAGTATAAACGTTTGCATACGAGATCGCAACCCTATCGAAGTGAAAGTTTTTCCCCTTTTAAGCATGAAGGCAAAGAGAGATTCAATCCTTAAACATGCGATTTTATATTATTACATTGTGTGAACTTTGTTACCAACAAACTGAGACGTCTCAATTTTTTAGGGAAATAGTTTTCCTTTCTTTTCCCATGTTTTGTAAACTTATTTCGCTAACTGACTCACTTCCATTTTACGCTTTGTCAACAAACTAAAATAAGCTTGATAAAAAGACTGACTGTGGCCAAGATACATTTTTATGGAGCTGGCAAGGAGAACGGATCTGGAGAGCAGAGATGTTTAGAGGAAGCCTTTTTATTTGCTTCTTAATGGATGTTGTACTTCACGATTGGTTTTGCTCCCCATGTTGACAAACTCCGGAGTTTTTCTAGCAAGAACAGAGTACTTTTCTGGTTGGCTTCCCGATTGCATTTGGGAAAGGTGTATCACTCAATAGAGAACTTGTCAGCAAGTGAAAAGGCATTTAAAAGTAAACACAAAGAGCCCTATTGCTTGACAAAATGTACACAACGCTATCAGAAGTAACTGATGCAAACTTTTGTATTTTAAAACTTCTACGACACGAGGAAGGCGCAGTTTAACCCATAAAAAATAAGTAAAAAATTCAATCAACAGCATTAACCACAACCGCTACGACAAGAACCGAATTTAACAAGCTTAAAATTACTTTCGACATCTCGATACATCCTTTTAAACACAACATCGACTACAGGGTGAATATGAGGGTCTTTTAATGTAAAAGAAATGACGCTACAAACAGATGGGATATGAATGCATCAAGAATCAATCAATCAATCAAGAAGCATATATATCAATGCTCAATGCTCAAAAAATTGGGAAGAGAAAGGTCCAGCTCATCGGTGAAAGTCACTAGGAAGCAAGCATTCGATTCTAGGTGCCTGTTCTTTCCCCTCTCTCTACTAGGGAAAGTCAGACAATGTAGGATGACAAAGTGACGCCATCTCGTTCACATCCAACCTTCCCTATTGTCGCTATCTAATAATATACTTAACTTAAACCTTAGTGGCATAATAATATCATGAATTCCTTATTCGTTTGCATTCTCCAGTTTCATTCCAGTTCCATATATTCCTCACAATTTGGGAACAAATATCTCCCAAAAATGGATTTTTGGGAGATATTGTGTTCCAAATCAGTTATGCTATCAAAGGTGGGAAGTTGAAGCTCTCTACCACGGAATACGGATCACTACAATTTTTTAATTCCTTCAACTTCAATGTGAAACTCAGCTTGAGCTAGCCATTAAAATATACAATTGGGTTTCACAGCAATTGCCAATTCAGTAACAATGAATCCAAACGCGTTCGAAGGAGGCTCCGGTGAAACTAAAATTTGAAAATTAGTGGAAGTTCCACCACCACCTACTTCACAAGATGTCGAAGTTAATGCTGGAGGTGGTGGCTTTGGATCATTTCCGTGGGATAAGGCTGCCGCCCAAGGCAAAGATGGAGATCAAGTGGACGAAGGGGAGAAAGATAAAATCAATGATTTGCTTCAATGACTTTGGACCTTCGAAAAACCCAGACCAGCAAAAGTCTGCAAGAAGTTTAACGTGACGGACTTAATGGAGCAAATCAAGTTATCCGACGCCTTACCAAATCCAGTTTACCTAACTAACCAAACGATAATTTGCGAAACACCTTTTACCAAATTACAAACTCGCCAAAAAATTCTTTTCCATTTTAAACATTCTTCGTTCTTTTAAGTTTTAAGTAAAATTTCACAATAGACCCTGTTCATTTAGTAGCTAACGCCAAAATCCGGATTTTTCAGACCCCCTCCCCCCATGTCACACTTGTGTCACGGACAGGTCGAATCCCCCCTCACCCTATGTCACGTCACGGTCACACTTGAGAATATTATAATCACTTGAGCATATTATAGTATACCTGCATACATGTGCATACAATTAAGAATAAAATACCCCCTGTTAACTCATATCCGCAGTTGTATCAGTGGAAAATGGAGAATAGGAAAATGTCAACGAAATTCGTTGAACGAATGACTGCTACATACTACTTCAATACTTCATCGAGAAATACGACAGTGGTCGCTTCACATGACAAGTTCGACTTTTGTTACGTAACTTAACTGTTTCAAAATTATTTTAAGTTGGAGTATTCTTTTCTTACGATCTATAATTGTTGTGTGACAGCCTTGCAAACCTGTAGGATACTCGTCTCAAAACTGTGTTTTAACCACTTAAATGCATACATATATATTAAATATCGCAATGTCACGCTACAAAAGCATTTTTGTACATTTCTTTAATCTTGCCAAGAAAAGTACGTGATGTTTGTTGAATTTTGATCAAATTTTCGGCAATTTTGCACACTTTTTATGAAAATTTTAGGATTTTTTTGTACTCTGCATGCCAATATGGTATGTCACGCTCAAGGCCACCCCCTCCCCCCGTGGCACAATTTGTTTTGTTAAATTGTTTTTACTTACAGGATAAGCTGTTTAGTTCTTGTGCGTAGTTATTCCTTATACATTACTCACAATCACTGTTAGAAGGTTATAGAGTCACCTTTCACTATCAGTAAAACTAAAAGTTTAATTGTAGCCATCATATTTAATATATTTATTTGATGCGCCAAAAATTACCACTTATACTAGAGTTCCTAAAGATCGCTAATATCGCTGCTGAAGACAAATGAAAGTGGATCCTCCTTGTTACTCCTCCTCTCACTTCACATTTAGTGCATTTTACTTTTAGTATATTGTAATAGAACAATAAGTCTGCTCAAACCTAAACAACATTAAATACGTATCTCCAAGTCTAAATATTTATGAGAATGCTTTGGTAAATTTATCATTTGGTGAAATGGTTAAGTTGGTGAATTTTGTTTTTGGTAAATCTTGAAAATTTGGCAAATAATCGTTTGGCGAATTTTAAGTTGGTGAGGGATCGTGTTGTAAAGAATCTTTTGGTGAAGGATGATGGAAGCGTATTTTATATACACCGATAACAAATGACGATGAAGTTCATCGCAGTGTTGGAAGAAATAACCTCGATATTTTTGATCGACATAGCCAAAATGGTATTTAATGCCACGTATTTTGTTGATGGAAAATTCTTCAGCAGAATTTATAGAAGCAAATTGACTTTGAAAACCCTCGAGTCCAATCAAACCAACCACAAAATAGCGTTCATCAATGATTTCTTAAACTATTATGAAAGTGACAACGGTAACTTACTTTTGATGACGCGTTCCGTAGTGGAAAGCTTTTGGTTGTTTGCACTGCTCATTTTTCCGTCTTTTGTGTTTTGCGAATTTTCACCAACAGAGTATCCTTTAAAAATCAGCCACTCCTGAAATTTTCTTTCTTTCGCCTCGATATGCCACGGCCACGGTGTATGTCACAATGAAGATATCACTTTTAACTGCAACTTACAAATTCACCTGGTTTTAATTTTGTTGGTAGGCTTACACAAAGTAGAACCTCATATCTCCTCCCTTGGAAACGTGTGAAAGGGAGGTGTTGAACAATATTCCCTTGTATCGGAAATCACAGCATTTTTCTCGATTTCATGGTTATGTGTTATGTCCCAGTTGTAGTGATCTGAGATTGACAACCACACATTGTTTAGATTTTATTTCGTATCTGCATGGAATCACCGGATTGATTTCGAATTTTTTAATTTTCACCGAACTCACAACAGGGAGAACTTTTCCCTTTCTCTCGTTTCCTAGAATAGTGCACTATTTTTGTTTCCTGAGGTAAACCCAGGGAGCATAAAACACTAAGAAGCAAAAGGTCTGGATGTTCCATTCAAAACTACGAACTTATTTACACTTTTATAAGCTCACAGTGATAAAAAATAATGCCCCATGATGTTCCCTTGACACTTTTTTCTCTTTCAGAAGTCTTGTTTCCAATGCAACAATGGATATTCGATCTTCCTTCCTTAATTTGGCGTTTGAATGGTGCCGAGAGAAAATTAAAAAATTCTCGCTACGTTATGTCTCGTTGAATATGTTCACTCTGAGTAAGCCAACCTATGGCAGGTTTGACTGCTACTCCTTATTTTGCGGATATATATATTGTGATTGTTGAAATGAAGTTTTCTTCTGCTCGGGAAAATATTTGAAAGTTTGTTATTCTCTCTTTCTGCAATTTCTCAATAAAATAACGGCAGTACAACCAGTGCAATACAATATGTAATGTAATGCTGATGACGATGATGACGATGATGATTCCGTATAAAGTTGAGCAGAAGGGAAAACGAGAGTGAATGTTGAATGTGGTGTGTGAGAGAAGTAGTTGGAGTAAGTACACACGGGAAGAAAGACAAGAGTTTTGTTGAAGAGAGTAAGTTTGTATGTGAGCCTGTATTGTCTACACCATTTTCTTGATATACCCACATTTACATTACATTGGGAGAACTGAAGAAGTGCGTTTTGCATCAAGGAAAAAAGGTGTAAATGCTCTTTAGCTGCTTGCTCGGCCCTGCTATGCACTTATGTTGATGGCGCTATCCACTATCCATATCCATAACTAAACCGTACATTCCGTTCCGTGTCCACTTTCTTGTCTTCCTACTCGTTGAAACCGGACTTTTTTAATGCTGGCTCTGCTTCTTCTCGTAGTATTCGTATATTACTCGCTCGAGTACTGCTCAACTCTGTGTTGCTGACTGAGCATGAGCTCCAGCCCTCTTTTCGTCATCACGACTTACATGAAATACATCTTCAGCATGTTCACGAGAGCCACTAGTATGGAAAGCACACAACCCAATAATCTACAATGAAGCATGGGATTGCCATTCCGTTCCCATCTCGTCTACTTTTTTAGCAGAATGAAACAGCAGAAACGAACATTTCTTGTGCTGGTGCGCAGCGGAAAAGAAGCTTGTGTGCTTCTCAGTACAAATATAAATTTACATGCAATTTTTCTCGTGCTCGAGAGGAGAAAACATAGCTTTGTTATTTGTTGTATGCTTTTACAACAACTACACAATCACTTCAACATAATGCACGAACAAACGGATTGCCGTTTTAAAAACTAAGCAAGAAAGCTGACATGAATGAAAGGAGAGAGTGAAAAGGAGAAAACTTGCATAATGATTTTCACATCACATTCCACCCGCAAATACATGCACGTATACATTCAACGCAATCCATATTTTAGTTTTGTACCATAGAATGGAACGTCATATGAAAGTTGAAACATCGCGTTCTTGAAGCTCGGATACGAGACGGAAAGTATGCATTATAAACCAAAGAACTAACTGAATTAATCGTTTTACGCACCGGTTTCATATCAACATAATGGATTAGTCAAAAGTGGGCGACGGGAAAGAACAGAGCACAATAATATGCGTTAAACGCTTAGCAGACGTATGGTATATTTGGAATGCCTGTAAATATTGTATCTGATTCGGTTTCATTTCAGGAGGTGTGGTTGTGAGAGTTGAGTAGCTCCGTTTGGTTTGGCCAACAAGCGCTCAGTTAGTAGATCAAATCTCAACGATACACATATAAAACAGTTTCACTGCTGAAACCCCCACATTTACACATGGTCTAATTTGTAAAGAAACGCCAGCTAAACATGCCAAAATTAATTATCTCGCACATTTTATCATCCACCGTTCCATGCAATGCAACATAGGTCGTTGCATAGGCATAAAAATGAACGAAGGAAAGGTATGGTATGGTTCTCCACAATGTACGGGAATATCTACTTATTACTTGGATTATATAGATGGGTAAAAAAAAGTTATCTCCTTACGAAATAAATGAGCGAAAAGCAGATGATTACAAAGAACGATAAAACTTCATCATTCCCGTCATTTCATATCATATATCTCAGCCCAACTGTGTTTTACGGCGGTGATATTGCGGAGCTCATAATCCAGACGAGAATTAAAACGGAGCGAGAGAACAATGTGTGCTTAGGTTATGCCTATTTCGCTGCAAGGTTTCGGTGTAGTTGTAATTATTGTTATTCCTTTGTAAATAGAGTGCGTTATAAAATTCATATATACGAAAATGAATGAAATTACAAAAAATATGATAAAATATCTACAAATATGCCTCGCCTTCTTGGTTTATAGGCAACACATCATCATAAATCCACGTTAAAGTCACGAAGTTGGTAACACGGATCGCCCTGATTAGCCTAACTGAATAGGATGAAAGTCTATCTACGAGAAGTACGAGATGCTAAAAACACTTTGACTCGCTTTGTTAAATGGTGAGGTTAGTTAGTGTTAATAGTTATCATAAAATAAAATGAGGAAAGATCAGGCTAAGCAGCGGTGTCGGCATTAGTTTTGTTACTATACTTCGTACATCACACATTTTAAGGTTTTTTATGTGAACGAATCTAAATCTACCTATACAACCGGGCTCTAAATGGCGGAATGATAACATGACTTTTTGGATAGAACAAATGCAAGTATTAAGTATTCACATTTTAAGTATGCAAGTATTATTCAGGATATTCAAAGCGATTTTTAATCTAACGAAAAAAATGCATGCTTGTATGACTATTATGACACCACGCAACCCAACCCACATTCATTGGCGTATGATTTTCATCTGGTTTAGCCCGAAATGAAAAGTCGAAGGGTTCACGACACCTCTCCAGGAAATGTGTGAACAAGTTACAGGAGTAGGTGTAGGGGCAACATATGCAGACATAGATCCATGCATCACATACGCCTAGCGGGTCTAGTTTATCCGAGATACGCAAAATGAGAGAAGTACGTTGAGCAATGTTGCACATAGAATTGAACTTGGCAGTAATGGATGACTGAATTCCTATCACCATCGTCAATAAATCCGTACCAGTTTGTGACGATTTAGTAGTTGACATGACAAGCCACTCGATTATTTGTCTGGCTACGTAGTCTAGAATATTTAAGTGATTCATCCAAAGGTGTTCTATTTGTATTTCACATACTATAGAGAGAACTCTTCGCACCCTGCTTCCAAATAGCAGTACAGTATATGTCTAACAGCACACCTATATCATGTTACACTTACAAGGTCACTTGTGATTTCATAAAACATAGCATTAAACGGTGTCAAATTTTCAATACACATGGGACCAAAAAAAGAACCGTCATCGCCTTCTGTACCGCCACCAACGCCCTTTGAGCAAAGAGACGTTCTTTTGAGGAATCAGAAGCACAAAAAAACTCTTGTTGCTATTGCGGTCGGCTTAGCATTTCATTATAATGAAATTCTGAGGTCATGGAAGATCTGCGGCGCTAACAATATATGCAAAGCGGAGAAACTTACGGCTTACATTACAATGATTTTTGGTGTGTCCAAGCCAGCCGTTTTTATGACTGAAACAATTCATCGACTTATCAACAAATTGTCGACAAAAGTAGGAGGAACATCGTTACTTGAGAAGGATTCGAGGTGGCACTCATCAGTGTTAATCACAATCGTGTACTCTGGAATGGAATATGGTCTTTCGACTGTTTGGGAGTGGGTTCGATATTCTACACAATGCCTGACAAGGCATGACTGTGAAAATGACGACATTTTGATTTGGATCATGAATAT
The DNA here is from genome assembly GCA_034687055.1 of Heteromurus nitidus. NCBI lineage: Eukaryota > Metazoa > Arthropoda > Collembola > Entomobryomorpha > Entomobryidae > Heteromurus > Heteromurus nitidus. Next base: position 23,233 of record JAQFZW010000546.1, read on the forward strand.
GAAAAACCGGGTACGTCGCAGGCGCATCCACTAGCACTACTACTAGGTTAACTCTAATTGTAAACTTCCCTATCGTAGAGATGGTAAAATATGATAATCCATCTGTACGGACACATTAAATAAATCCATACAATACTATTGCGTTTCAGTTTTGTGATGTCAAGGACGATGACATCCTGTATGAGTGTGATGAAGACGGGCAGCATTGTGAAATTGTGGACATTGATTCAGGATCAGGATCCGTACCATCTAAAGGAATTTGCATGTTAATCTTTAACCAATTACCTTTAATAATGCTAGGTATCGTAATTTGGACCCTGTTCGTTCTTTCGGATTATGTACGAACATACTTCTGTATAAATATATAGTTTAAATTAGCATTATATGCTTAGTATTTATTCTATAAATACTAAATATCATATCTTGATTTGATTATCATCAGGCTGACGAAGTTGAACAAAACTCTGATGGTGCCGATGAGCAGACATCATCAGGTCTCAAAACCTGAATTAAATTGTAGCGAATCCACTAATCTCTTAATATATACCTTCCATATTTAACCTATATGTACCTGTCATTTTTCCAGTTCCGGAGAAAGTACAGGAGGTGCAGGAAAACGAGAAATCTTCAGATGACAGGAAACCTTCCAAACAAACAAATTTGACGCGGCTACGAGGAAAAAAGAAAACCGAAGAACCTCCGCCCTTTCAAGAACTGGAAGTGTACTGCCCCCTATGTAACGAATATTATATAGCATGTTTTCCAGAGCCTTTGACAATCTGTTGTGGTGATTGTGGTGGCACCCCTAGACTTCACGCAGGTGACTCAGAAAACCCTCTGTCTGAAAATATTACTCCGCCCATTTCTGTTCAAGAAGATTGCAACAACACTCTCCACACTTTGGGAAAATGTTCCACCCTCTGCAAATCGAACCCCGAAACAGTGAACCTTTGGTTCGAACAGGATCCTCAACAACCACCTGGGAATTTCTCAGTCACCGTTCAAAGCGGAATCGTAATAGCTGAGGAAGAGTTCGTTATTCTCTCCAGCACTCAAGACAATATGCGCATATGCACCTTGAGAAAAATGTCTACTCTTGAAGAAACCGACCAGAGGAATAACAATAATGCCCTTTCTGATGAAGATCACGAACTTTACCAACTTTTCACAGACTTACTCCAAAACCAAAGGTTAGAAATTGAAAGTGCAATTAACGCCTGCAAAGAAGCATGCCTTACTAGTGATAATCACAACACAGCCGAACCTAACAACTTGAACCACATTTAGGAAAATATAGAAACGTTTAAAAATTAACTTATCTTGTTTGAGCGTTGATTTGTTCCAAATTCCATGCTATCGGTGTCTCTTCAAAATCCACAATTTTAAATAATTATCCTGGTTGATAGAGCGTTGTTATTTACTTCAAATTGTCCTTTTCACAATAATTGATTTGCTAACTTTGATTCATTAATAAATTGACATTGGTTTAATTTTTAATTAAACACTTAAAACGTTAATGTTGTTCCACGTGCACGCAACCTTCACCCAAAAAAATGCTTTTTCGTCAGAGCAAAAAAAGCAACAAAGACCATTCTCTTCATATTTTCTTCTTTGCAAATGCACGCAATGCGTCCATCGAGTTCGTGGGGCAATGGGAGAAAAAGTGTCTTCCCTCATATCTGCAACTTCAATGGACATCCTCTCATGCATTCGCATCCGACAGGAGCAGAGAGAGTGGATGTGGAATATACCGATACCGATGCTCGTCCCGAATCTGCCCTGAGTCATAATTTGTTACAAAAAGTGTATGTGTGGAAGAGCCGAATGGAAATGTGATACCCAAACCTATATTGGAATAAAGTATATACAGATGATACTGTTTTCCTTTTAGGTTATGTGTGCACACACACAACATACAAACTGCGGCTGACGTGTAATATACATAAACCCTTTACTATTTGCTTCGAAGTCAAGTCAATATAATAGAAACCTTTTAAAGTATCCCTTTCGATCCTGTCTTTCATCTTTTTGTGGGCATTATTCTGGATTAAAAAGCGAAGAGAATGATAATGTCCACCGTGTAACATTGGATAAAAGCACAAGTACGTACGCTCAACATATGTGCTCATCCTCTCAACCTTTTACTTTCACCTTATCGGAAGTTACGTACATACAACAGCAGATTCACCATTCGCCGAAATCCGTAAGTAAATCTTATAATTAATCCCGCATAGCATATATACCTTCTTTCATAATTTTTGTGGAGTGTGCATAATTTTAGAGATGATCTTTGATGAACTAATATGAATTGAGATATTTAAATGGTGGTGTAGTGATTTTTTGCGAAGATTGATGATCAGTTGAGTTGCAATTGTGGTAAATTGTGAGTCGGTAGTTTAGTCATTAGTGGGCACAAGCATTTTACCCATCTGTCATATGGGATACTTCAGGTGTGAGTAAGGAAAGGTGGAAATTGACTGCTGGCATTGCAGGCGTTTTGTTGTCTGCTTGATTGATTAATTTGTCAAAGATTGCTTGGAATTGGAACTTCATATGCGATGTACAGCAGAGCAGATATTGACAGCTAAATAACTTAGGTGAGTTTTAATCAATGCTACTAACTCTAGTGCACGTACAACGTAATGTGTAATGGATTACTTCACATTCAATTCAACGTGCATTCAAAATTCAAAAGTGCATTCGAAAGTGCATTCAAGATTCAACGTTGCTCACGTACAACTGAAAGTAACATAAAACACGCCAATATGTGCACGCAATTGAATTTTAAAAATGATCATTTAAAATATGAAATAAGGCATAGGCTGCTAGCATTTAGCATTTACGTTATGAATATTATGAAACCTACAACCAGCTGACAGCATATGGGCATACCAGATGATCCACATTGTCAAATTTATTTTTTAGTTTGTTGACTAATGATTTAGACCAGTACTTCATTTTGCACAGTGCAAATATTCATGCGTATTAATATAGTCGAAGATGGGCTCCACCGTCTTTTGATGGTTAGTTGATCAGTTTGAATTCATCTGAGTCTGAGTTTGAAGTAACTTGCAAAAATGTGAAAAATTGAAGTCGTTGGCAGGGGTATCTCTATAAGCATTGGTCATTAGTAGTGTTGCCTCTGATACCTAGTCTAAAGTCTAAAATAAACTGTTTGTTGATTTTGTTTGTGCAGGGTTTTGAACCAAAGCCGGAATGCCTTGATCTTTCAAGAAGCGTCTTGGAAAAACCAAAAACCACTGCATTGGTTCAGTTATGGAAATGACTTTGCAGTTTACATAAGACTGAATAACTACTGTTGAAAAGTTTTCCTGTGTGGAATTTGCGATTCCAACTTACTCCGTTTTCTCATCTACACTTCAAGAAATCAGCATCATGAAGTTTCGAAGCCTTGTCCAGTGTTTTTTGCTGTTAATCAGTATTGGAACGCTCCACTGTGATGAGCACACTCACACGGTACGTAACCACGCTCTGCACACCCAACTTCAGTTATATTCAGATATTTTTGTAGTTTCCGAAGTCAAAATGTTATAAAAATGTATGTTGTAAATTACAGTATAAAGACAACGAAGAAGTAGTCCTTTGGATGAACACTGTTGGTCCTTATCATAATAGGCAGGAAACCTATGGCTATTACTCATTACCATTTTGCCAAGGGCCCAAAGAAGTAATTGGGCACTATCATGAAACTTTGGGCGAAGCTTTACAGGGATTTGAGCTGGATTTTTCTGGACTTAGTATAGATTTCAAATGTAAGTTGTAATAGTTGTATAAGATAAATATATTTATAAAGCATTTTATGCTTCACATTTTATAAACATGATACGCACGAACACAGGGATAAAAGGCGTAAGGCGTGCTTAACATTTATAGAATCACATTGCATTGATATCTATACCTTTCTTAATTAATCTTAACTTTTTTATTAGCGGATACACCACCAACAGTTTTCTGTGAAATAGAGCTCAATGAAGAAAAGCTGAAAGCATTCGTATATGCCATTAAAAACCGTTACTGGTATCAGATGTTCATTGATGATTTGCCGATCTGGGGTAAAGTTTGAAGTTTTATACTTGAATTAATCACACACATAATGAATTGCTAATGTTCAGATCTTTCTGAAACACGTTTTAGGAGTCGTTGGAGAAGCTGATGATAACAAGGGAGAGTACTACATTTACAGCCATAAGAAATTTGATTTAGCCTTTAATGGAAATCAAATAGTGGATGTGAATATGACAACTGAAGGGAAGGTGTTGCTTGCCCCTGGGGCAAAAATTCCATTCAGTTACGAATTGCATTGGAAATCATCAAAAACAAAATTCGAGGACCGCTTTGACAAATACTTGGACCCCAACTTCTTTCAACATCGCATCCATTGGTTTTCGATCTTTAACAGCTTCATGATGGTTATTTTCTTGGTTGGGTTGGTGTCAATGATTCTCATGAGGACCCTGAGAAAGGATTATGCACGTTACGCAAAAGATGAAGAAATGGATGACATGGTTAGTGCTAACCTCTTGAAAGACTTGAAAAATTGTGCAATTAATGACATTATGAAATACCACGCGGGTTGTAATCTGAATGTAGCAGTGTTAAATTATTACGAACTAATTATATAGGACCGTGACTTGGGAGACGAATATGGATGGAAACAGGTTCATGGAGATGTATTTCGACCTGCTGCAAGACAATTATTTTTCTCTGCTCTTTTGGGCACTGGATGTCAATTGCTGGTTGTCACTGTAGCAGTGATTTTGTTCACGATCCTTGGAGAACTGTATACAGAACGTGGCTCGCTGCTTTCTACTGCTATATTTGTATACGCTGCGACATCTCCCATCAATGGATATTTTGGTGCCAGTATTTATGCCCAAATGGGTGGAAAGGTACGCATTATGTAATATCATTGGTTTACTCATTTTCGGACATTTTAGTCTTTGTACAGTAACTCATCAACGATTTTATATGTTTCAGCGATGGATTCGTCAGATGTTGTGCTCCGTGGCATTGCTACCAGCCGTCGTATGTGGGACTTCGTTCTTCATCAACTTTATCGCTATTTACTATCATGCATCTCGTGCTATTCCCTTTGGCAGCATGGTACGTTTAATTCATATAATTTAAAATCTTACTGTTTTGTTATTGTTTTGAAGGATCGAATTCGAAACATGTAATTTCTCTAAATCAGAAAATTTAATTGGTCCCATTGATTGTACTCTTTCGATACAGGTGGCTGTAGCTTGTATAGTTTTGTTTGTCGTATTACCACTGACGCTAGTAGGAACAGTTTTGGGTAGAAACTTGGCTGGCCAGGCAGATTATCCTTGTAGGGTAAATGCTGTTCCACGGCCTATTCCAGAGAAAAAGTGGTATATGGAACCCGCTATCATTGTGTCGTTGGGAGGTGTCTTGCCATTTGGATCTATTTTTATTGAGATGTAAGCTTGAAACTTTTAGAATGTAGTCAGACGGTAATACGGTGGGATTGCGGAATTTAATCGGTAAATGATTTTTAATTGTGTTTAAAGGTACTTCATTTTCACATCCTTCTGGGCTTATAAAATTTACTACGTGTACGGCTTCATGCTCCTGGTCTTCTTAATCCTGTTGGTAGTCACGGTTTGTGTCACCATTGTGTGCACATACTTCTTGCTAAATGCTGAAGACTACCGTTGGCAATGGACTTCGTTCTTCGCTGCAGCTTCGACATCCGGCTATGTGTACTTGTATTCTATCTACTACTTCATCTTTAAGACAAAGTAAGTTAATTTCGTGTTATTCGTGTTAAGTACACGTACAATTTATTCCAAAATTTCTTATAACTGACTAGTGGAAACTAATGCCAATGTTTATTTGATATCCTTGCAGGATGTATGGACTGTTTCAAACTGCCTTCTATTTCGGTCATATGGCTTTATTTAGTCTCGGATTAGGCATCATGTGTGGTACCGTTGGATACATTGGAAGCTCATACTTTGTGAGAAAAATATATTCCACCGTAAAAATTGACTAGGTTAATTATGTATAATCCACTTGGGCTAGTTGATGTTGAGTAACCAAAAACGTGCATCTTGTCGGTCAGTGTGTCGAGGAAGGCGGTCTTCTGAAAGACGTTGTAAAATAATACTTGTATTGTTATGTGTGTATTTGAAGGGGATCATGGGGTTTATCGTATTACATTAAAATCGGTAATTTGTATTGTATATTAACAAAACTTCGTAAAACCATCAAGGAATAAGAATACAATGTAAACATAATCATGCACCTAGCGTGTAAGTTTGTAATTTGAATGTAATGACAATGAAAGAAATTACGGAATGCGTCCGAGTACAATGCATGGACTACGGTGTTTCTAGTTCCGCACATATTATTCAGCTGTGATTAGCAATAATTTGTAGCAATGAAAATTATTTTATATCATTTTATTCATATATTGTTACATGTAGACAAAGGATTGAGTTTCTTTTGTTTCTATCGTCGGACCATTCTTGGTATGTTTGTAAATGTACTGTTGTATAGGCATAGAAAATAACCTAAGGCTATGGTAGGCTAAGGCTTTGGAAGATGACAGAATAAGTTTACCTGAGATGAGATGAATTTGGTCTTGTCATAGACCTACTACTTTGTTGAAGTGTATTATTCCGGGTACCTTGTTAATACCACTCATCCCGTTTTTAATTTATAGTGTGTGGGACTGCAACTGTGTGTGGGTCGTATACAAGACAAAAATGGTACTAGTAGAAGGAATAGTCTAAGGAGTATCTTGTAGGGTTGTTTCATTCTTATTTTTGTGAGCTAAAAACTAATACGCGCAGGTTATATAGTAAGTTCCTGAACCATAAGGACAACCAGCAATCAACACTGACTAATCCTGTTTCGTCTTTTTCAACTGCAAATAGCTATATAGTAAGTTGTGCGGTGTCAATTTTTCTTTAACTGAATCATTCAGTCCTAGTTAAATACCAGCCATATACATTAGGCACTTGTAGCTTGAATTAAAACTATAACCAAAAAATGTTTCACATTTGCATGAACTATTTATAACAAATTGTTGATTGTTAATTTGTGGTGTCGTTGTGGCAGGAAACGTTTCGTACGGCAAACCTTTTTTCGATACAAATGTATGTAAACTCTAACTGCAATAGGGCGTAGTAATTAGCATTATTCCGTGTCGTACTTTCAACTACATAAAATCAGATATGAAACTTTTGGTGAAAACCAACAAAATGTGTTACTGAGGAGGATTCGTTAACGGAAGGGACAAATCAGCAGTCGCAGTGGTTAATTGTACCTTTCACAACATTCTATAAAAACTAAACCTAACTACGAGACTAACTGTTTTCGAGTCGATGTTAGGTGTAAGTTCTACTTCCGTTGTTTTCGTATTATAAATATTTATTACATACTTCTACAAGTTTGTATCTAGCCAAAATATCTTATGATTGTCGTTTACCAGTTGTTTACTGCAGATATACAGTAGTATTCAATAAATGGTTCTTACACTGAGTCAATAAAAATTCTGACACTTGAAATCTGAATTTGCCATCTCAAAATGACCTACATAAATAATACGTTAAGATTTCATTTCACTGTAAAAATTTGACAGTGATTATACGCAAAGTGAATTGAAATTGACGAGCGTTTATGTATAAAACCATGCAACATGTTGAATGTATCGTGAAAACGCACCCCTTCTGAAAAGGCGTCAGGAAGGATATTCTTTCTATTATTGCTTATCTTTAAGTCTGATTATGAACACAATTTTGTGAGGTAGATAACACTTGACAATGCGTTGCGTTTCCTTTCATTCCCATGTTTTAATGACTTCTTCGATTCAGCCGTTTCGGTGAATGATCAGGGACACAAGGTGCATTGGTTATGGTTGTTTTACAAGCAAGCTGCACAAAAGGAATGGAAGAATGCATGAAGAGTGAAATTTCCTCATAAGACACTGAATTTCTTTGTTCCATGCCAGTGTGACGCACTTGAGCATTGTTTAGAATTCACTTTTAATCTTACTGTGAAAGAACGAAATGCAGGTACGTTTTTCCTCTAAATATCTGTTAAATTGGCATAAATCTTAGAATTTCACAGGAATTGAATTAACATGGTTGTGTTGATGTGTATGGTTAAGATGAAGTATCATTCATTTTCTCACAACAGGAAACCGAATTTCATATAAATTACTGAGTCTCGTTTTCAGGACCTTGCCAGTGAAAATCCAACGATGAGAGAGAGCATATATTATCATCGTCTCTCATGATTATTCGGTAGTCTTCATTTCATTGCCAAAAATAAGAGTTCATGAAAACAAGGATGGTTGTTAGAAGGAAGTTAAAATGCGAAGCCAGTTCCACTTGAAAAAGCTGTTTTCATTCCAGTTCACCGAAGTCGCCATAAACTTCTGGAGTATTCTTTTAATTTTGGCACTGATGGTCATTTTGAGACCAGCGGAAGTTCAGTGTGGTAAAAATAAAAGTGACATGTTCCTCAGGGACAAACTTGCAACTTCAGAAGTAACAGTACAATCCAACGAGTTAAGTTTCAGTAAAAGTGACGATTCTATTGAAGAAGAGACAACGGATACCACAACCGATACCAAAGAGTTAGCAACAAAGTAAGACCTTTTCAAGCATGCCATACATGAAGCGCAAACCCAGAGTGTGCATACCACTATTTGCAAATGTCATTTCTCAGGCTAATAACATGTTAAAGGCAATATTTTTTTATAAAATTAGCACTTCCAATGAAAAACTTGCACAAATTTCAACGGAATCAACTACATCTTCGGATACGCTGGTCCCTGAATATGCAGCTCGAAGTTCGTTTATTCCCTCAGCTTCTCTATCAACCCCTTCCTCGATAGAATCATTTGGTGAAGGGGCCCGATCAACCCATCGTATGGGCTCCTTCCTTCCGATTCCTTCATCTAGTGTAGGCTCACTCAATGCCAATTCCACTACGAGTACGATTTCTGGTGAAGATGCTTCTCAGCCGAAGTCCGCAGTTCCAACTTTGTTACTCATGTCGACACTTGGCACAATGGCGACTTCAACTCGAAGAAGCACCTTGCATTATCACCATACCCCATCCTCTACCATAATCATTAGAAAGTCATCAACCATACGTCCTGTTCTGATAAGTACTTCGAAACCGCCAAAAGTAAGGCCAGTGACGCCAATTCCAACTAATCTCATTGTTCGCAAGAGAAAGCGGCGACCTAAGCCAGGCAGAACGACCACGACGACCACAACAACCACACCATCCCCGGAAGAATACGACTATTATGATAGTGGAGAAAGTGGGGAGGAGACAAAGAGAAATAAAACAAATGTCTCGAATTCAACAACTCCTACCCCACTTTCTAAGCTTGCAATGGCCATGATAGCGTCTTCATCAGGATTTGACAATAGCACCGGCGAAGAGCTATTCTATCCGCAAACTCCAGCCGTTAATCTTTTGAATATTTTGCAAGCTTATACGAAGCAGATGCAAATGACAAATGATTCTCAGAAGAAGCCTGTCGTGAAAATCCCGAATACACCATTTATGCTGAACTTGAACCAACTCAACTTTGCGGCAAAGATTGGAATAAGTTTTTATTACAGTTTGATAGCAATTATCCCACTAATTTATTTGGCGTTTGGAGGCATAGGTAGATTAGGCCTTCTGGACAACTTTATTGGAAGGCGAAACGGAAGTAGAAAACGGAGGAAGAGGAATGCTAAACAGTTTGGAAAGCGTCCCAATTTTCAAAATGATATTTTGGAAAGGGCAGACCTTGATAATGACGATTATGCTTGGATCATAGCAAGGATTTCACAGATAATTCTGGAAATATCTGTATTTTCTGACGCAGAAGAAGAATGATATATACTCTAAAATATACAATTTAAAGCTTTGACGAATTTGCACACATCATCGGTCAGTTTTTTATTGTATTTGTTTTATTTTGCTGTATATAAGTTATATATATATATACCTGCTAATTGTATATCTACTACGGACAAATACATATTTTTTTAACAAATACGAGTAATTTAATACTGAACTGGAATGCTTCTGCAAAATATATTGTTTTCGCTGGATGATGGATTTATCGATAATTGTACAAATTTCATACACGTACGTGTGTTTGCATGCAAGCATTAAAAATTTCTCTACTTTCATGTAAGAAAGCTTAACTTTATACGTTCTTGTATCTTAAATTAGTAAATTTAGACATCGTATGCACAGCGGAAATAAAAAGTTTTGATTATCTGTAAACACATTATTTTTACGTTGATGATCGAGGGTTATTAAATCATTTAAGAATATCTTCTCTATTGCTTAATTATGCATGTATAGCGCATATTATTGCGTAAAATATGAATGAATAGTATTGCATAAATGATTAGCGTTTTTTAAACCGTTGTATTCTAAACGTCTTCCGCAGGGTCAGGTACGTCCCAGGAAGGACTCGTTGGACTATCGCTTGGGGATAAAATGCATTCTCGCACCGAAGCTGCAATTTGTACATCTCTGAAGCCCAAAATGCCTCCCTTAACCATAAAATTAGTCTCCTTCATATCCGAATTAGGTTCGTATGAGATTCTACAATGTTTTCTGGGAGGAAGAGGATCTGTACAGTATGTTTTGTAGTTGAGGATACCTCCGCCCAGAGAATTTAGGATGCAGTGAGGACCACACAAGTCCCACAAGTGGACAGAGTCTTTACTCAACAAATATACGTCAGCGAGACCAAGTGCAACGCAGAGGAGTTTGTAGCCGGCCCCTGCGGAGGATATCGTATTAAATTTAGTTTTCAACTTATCCTTCAAAGCCTTATCTTCGGAGGAGCTCAAAATGACAGTGTGTCGCTTGGGAAAGTTGTCTTCATTTCTTGGAAGTGGGTAGCGTGTTAGAGTTGAAACAGAATGGTCTTTCATGGAGAGTCCCCAGAAAAATCTTCCATTCCATCTGAAAAAAATGTAATCACTTAATTAATTAAAGTACATATATGCTTAAATCAAGCTATTCCTGCAAAACGTGTCTCGTAAGTACCTTTGCTTGGCAGCATCATATTTCCAAAAAGGTTGATTAATCACCCCGATAATGGGTTGGCCAGTGTTCATTAAAAACGCGCCTACAAGAACAGATACACAGTGGAGCCCTGCAGACCACACTTGGTCCTCTTCCTCCAAATCCTCGTGACAAATTTTATCAAACTCTTCGCTTCCTTTGATATACTCATTCGTTGCGTCTGTGTAATTAAAGGAGTGAAAACAATCTCTCTCTCAAACATTTCATAGGTGACATGACATGTATTATGCAGTTATATGACTACAATTAGAATACCTATAGGATCAATCCAAATCCCAATGTCTGCATATGAATCAATCAAATCATTCGGGAGGAGAGACGTTTCACGCTCATCCAACTTGATTTCCCGATGCACCTCCTCAGCCAACAGCTTCGCTGCATCCAAATCCCCATCAAGAACTTGGGACAGAAGCTCAGCCGTCAACTCGGGCGTGTCCTCAACTCTCACTGTAATCGTAGCTCCAAGCGCGTTAGAGAATGTATTGCTTTCTTCCCCATAAATATTGTCTTTCATGTCTGGGAACTGGATTGGGAAATCATGAAAGAGTTTCACATTTTCAACAAGCATCCCGTTTCCTTAAATTACCATCTTTCGCCCCTTGCATTTTGCTTTAAAAAAATATGTTCGCTCTTACCATTTCCGCAATATCATGTCTTAAACTTTCCTGAATGAGTACGTCTGCAAGTGTTTTAAAGTCTTGCACAAAGCGTGAATTCTTCTCCTCGCCCTTTTTCTCTTGAACTAGTAAACTGAACAACTTTGTCTCTGCTCGGATAAGTCGAGCAATATTGGCAGCTTTTTCGGAGGCTGCCAACAGGACCCTTACTAACTCGCTCATCTTTTGAATATCTATAAGGACATTAAATTATATTTAAATTATACTATGTTTGATGTTACATGATTTTGTTTTGTGACGATATCAAATATTTATCTGAGGCTATATACACTCTCAGAGATTGATTGCGGTCTTGAAACAAGATGTGTGTGTGCGAGTGCGAGCTGTGTGTGTGAGTCCTTTCTTATTACACCACCACAACAGTACAAATTTAGCTTGTGCAAATCTAGATCGCAGAGAGAGAGTGACGAGTGCATGGAATACCTTTGTCCGAGAAGTAAGTGCAGAAAAGTGGAGAGAATGGGAAGAGATATTTTATATACTATCTGTATCTCCGTACTGAGTACTACACGGGTTATGCTTTTTCCTTCAGCTGAGGAGCGTGTGTGTTTTATGGGTTTTCTGCAATGTACGATGCTCGTGTGAGTAAGTAGAGAAGAGAGAATATGCACATAAGCGAAAGCCAAGAGTTTTCATGTTTATGATTTCATGGCACATGTGCACTCGTGCACACCTCTCATAAAACCAGAACAGCTTTTCCCCTATATCCAGCTCCAGTTTCCTCCTTTGTGTGAGAAGTGTGAGTAGCAATTTTTATGAGGATTGGAAGCAGTATGAACGAGTATAGGAAGATTTGCAAGCTGAACAAAAACCTTTTAACTTCCACGTAGTATTAATCGAGGCATATATATGTATGTATGTATCGACATTCTCATCATAAGATGCATGTGTTGAAATTGAAAAAAGTATATTTTGCAAACACTACATGCAACAAAAACAACATCAAGTAGCCCATCAAATTAAAATATTGGATGGATTCACTTTTGCATGGTGTGCCCATATCCCTTCCTCCAGAGAGAGAGAGAGAGTATAAGAGAGAGTTTGTGCACATTTTACATGCATGTATTTCCACTTTAACTATACTGCGCGTCATGTCATTCATGCAAGCAATGCAATGCCATCCTCTCGTTTCTGTGTGCTGCTTGCGCTCATTTGAGCTGGCTAAAGAGCTCGAAATTTTATGGAACATGACTTAATCAGGTTACCTCATTAAATCTCATCAACTCCAGTTTCGTTTTTAAAGCTTTATTTGCGAGTATAACAAAACTAAACGAAAGACATTTTATACGACTATTTTAGAATGATCGCTTGCATGCTTGTTGGTATTGGAAGCATTATTTATGGTGTGTTAAAGTATATGTAATATCTAACCCTTTGTATCTGCTCTCAAGTGTGAATTGGCGAGAATCTGCTAAAACCTGAATGCTGATAAGGCCAAGAGATTGATGAATTGTCACTCCCACACTACTACACTTATGATATGATCATTGCGTTATATATATAGTAGCTCTATGATTAACGTGACGATGGGATGACCTCTCAATGTCGCCTATATGCATTATGCTACATGCTCGCACGTGGATAACTCGTGGGAGTCCATAATGCAGGAGTTGCAAATTTTCGAATAATTAGAATTGCATATAATTTCGTTTATTTCAAATTTGCAAAATGGATGTTTAGATAATTTGAATTCATTTTCAAGAAATTCATGATATGTGAGCTTTTTCTTAAAATAAATTTGCTCTGCAAAGAAACAAGTGTTACTGTATGATTGCTTTCATTTTTAAGACGTATTTAAATTTTCTCCTTCAATTGAATGGTGATTGTCTTCACTTCCAGGTATTCTTTCAACGATTCTTCTCCCCTGTGACAATGAAAAAATGGTTCAAACATGAAACATGCTATTACGTTCATGTGTGCATGAAATCGTGTATGAAATGGATGCACGCTTACAATTCACGTCCTTGTCCTGATTGCTTATATCCTCCAAAAGGTGCGTTAGCGAACACGGCGTCGTAGCAGTTGACCCTGTCAAAATAAAATATGACGCGTTAGCTAAATATTTACACGAGGAGAGAGTTACACTAAATATTTTATGAGGTTCAGCGTTTAGGACATACCAAACAGATCCAGCTTGAGCAGATTGTGCGAACTTGAGGGCTTTGTTAAGATCATTTGTAATGATTCCAGCGGCCAAGCCGTAGGTGGTAGCATTCGCCCTAGAAATAGCTTCGTCCAAGTTATCAAATTTGAAGATGGATTGTACGGGTCCGAAAATCTCTTCCTTTGCAATTCTCATCGTATCTTTCACGTCAGCGAATACTGTAGGTTCGACGTAGTATCCCTTAGTGCCCCATCGACTACCTCCAGTGACCAGGCGAGCACCTTCTTTCTTGCCGGAGTCAATAAGTCCCAAAACTTTGGTGAATTGCTCTTCATCAACCTGAATACATATTCATTTTCTTGCAATTAACTTCTGTATCACATTGCATATTAGAATTGCATACAGCATGCTCCATTAAAAGATCTCGCATAGTTATATACCTGTGGTCCTTGTTGAACTCCATCTTTGAAAGGATCTCCGACAACCCTCTTGGCAGCCAATTCCTTTGCTTTCGCGACAAACTTCTCATAAATGCTGGATTCAACGAAAGTTCTACTTCCTGCGCAGCAGTTTTGTCCGTGGTTATTGAAAATAGCTCCATGTGCAATCTCAGCAGCTTCGTCAACTATAAAGAAGCCAAATTTCTTATAGCTTCTTTCAACAATGCATATATGGAAATCCCTCAACATTTTTCTTCAATTTACCATCGGCATCACCGCAGACAACCAGAGGAGATTTGCCACCAAGTTCAAGGGTGACACGCTTCAGGTTGCTGGACGCTGCAGCTCCCATGATCAATCGGCCAACATCAGTGGAGCCGGTGAATGCGACTTTGTCCACATCGAGATGACTAGTGATGGCTGCTCCAGCAGTTGGACCGTATCCGGGTAAAACATTCACAACTCCAGCTGGAAAACCGGCTTCCTTGATTAAAGCACCAAGGTAGAGAGCAGTTAAGGGTGTTTGTTCAGCCGGCTTAAGGATAACGGTGCATCCGGTGGCAAGAGCTGGTCCGAGCTTCCATACCTTAAATAATACCAAATTATGCATGAAACCCTGGGAAGCTTATTTATTACATTTGTAATTTATCACAGAATTTTTAACATCGTACAGCCATAAGAATGGGATAGTTCCATGGGATAATTGAACCCACCACACCTACTGGTTCTTTACGGGTGATCGTCATAAAATTTCCATCTGAAATTTACATATTAAATTAAAGGTGTCATGTAAGCATATATATGTACATCCTTTGCATTCATTCATCAGAGAGACATATTCGACCAGGCATATTCCATGCATGATATGATGAGGTGAGAACAACAAAGCCTACTCACCAACAGGAATTGTTTCTCCATGAATCTTATCAGTCCAGCCTGCGAAGTAGCGCAAAGTGTCAGCGGCCATGCCAATGTCAAAGTCTGAATCACCGACCGGCTTTCCATTGTCCAAACTCTCCAACTCTGACAAATATTTTTTGTCACGATCTACCAAATCTGCAAACTAAAATGAGAACATGAAAATGTATGAAACCACTTTTATCATTAGTATTGTTAGGTACATGATAAGCAAAGCACGTGCGTGTATTTTTAAAACTAATTTTTATTGCGTTCGAGCATAAAACCGCAACTCAGCGATATTTTGAAGTGGTCCTTGAAACCAAATTGCTATCTGTGATACATTAACTTCTCATTTTGTAGTTTGCATGGTTTAGATGTAATACCTTCTGGATGAGTTTGCCTTTTGCAGAGGCATCCATAGTCCTCCATGGTGAGCCGACAGCGAAAGCTTTTCTTGCAGCAGCTACTGCAAGATCAACATCAGCCTGAAAAATAACGCGAAAAAATAAATCTATATATTAGCATGACATGACAAGGTCACCACTCACCAGTGGTGTCTTGTTACTAGTTTCCCAAAGCACATTTTCCATATCATTTCCATTTTCATTACATAAATTGCCACTTAAACAGGAATGACATTTGTTCATAAAAACCTGGAAAAGAGGCAATTCATGTACAACACTCATGAAGTGTAAAAATTATCCATGATTTTTTATGGCAAGCCGGTGTAATTAAGGCTTGGTTCAAGTACATATTTGCATTACAATCAGGAGATTGTCTGGAAACAAGCAACGTTAGTAGGAGTTTTGGAAACATGCTGGGTGCATATTTTAAGGTGGTGGGTGCATTACCTTATCAGCCTCAGCTACATCCACAATCTTCTCTGCTGTGGCCGGATTCAAGGTCACGAATGTCTTCTTGCTCACTGCATCAACAAATTCGTTGTTGATGAAGAGCTACGTAAAAGGGAACAGATCAACAGATTTATGTTACACAGAGAAAAATGGGGAGAAATGAGTGAAACCCTATTCAAGGTCACATTTAATGTATATATTTTTACCTTGGTGTATTTGATTTCAGGTTTGCCAGCCATTGTGACAGGTTTCAATTTGATTTCTCTAAATATGAAAAATGAATAAAAAAAAGTTAACACAAATATCCACGCACATGGGACAATTTTAAGACAGTTCCACCAGGAAAGTCAAAGCCAAGGTCGTATGAAGGAGGACTATTCTAGCTTCTCACGCAAGCCCTATTATTGGCTATTATCGTAGAAATCCGAAGTGTTAGAAAATGAGAATTTTTGGAAAGGAGAACTTTTTTTGCTCACTTACCAACAAGTTTGGAATTTCCAAGAAGAGCAGACGAGCTGTAGACTGTAGCGTGAAGCCGAAGTGACTGATCTGAGAAAATGCATGGGGCTGAGTTTATATGTTGGCTTTGGAACTATGTTCGGACAATGTAATGCATGGATGGCAGAGTAGACGCTAGTTCGGGTCGCCTCATCTCATGACTACATAAATCCGGAGATTAACAGATATATGGAAAGTAGCATAAAGTGCCATAAGCATATATATTGCCAGTGCCATATTGTTGGATTTGGATGCATATAGTATGTGAGGGCACAATTGTTACTTGTTCTTGTTAATGATAATCATGATGGGATGTCCGATACTTTTATAGACATTGGCCTGATCTGGTCTGGTCCATGGTCAAAATGACAAAAAACACGTGCGAAGCCTGAACAAACGTCTCCACTTTCCAGACTTGCTTGATTTTTTGTACACCGGCCTAATGTTACTAGCAAACAAGGTCCATGAGTGTGGTAGGAAAATTACTTACAATTACAATGTGTGCAACTTGCCATGATCATAAATCATTGTGATAAAAGCAAACGAGTACTGCCCTGCTTAGCACTTAAGATGGGCTGGTGTCAATCTTAAATAACGCCTACGCTTGAAGTGTCGTTTTATCTGTCAAGAGGATACGAACATTTTTACTGAAATGAAAATACGCAGATGCGATCGCGAATTGAATGAACATTTCTTATTACGCCCTCCAATGTGTTACGACAGCAAGCAATTAACGATAAGATGTACTTAAAATAAAGTGCAAATGTTTGACAAAAAGTTTTAAAAGTTCATCAAAGGACTTTAATCATCCTACCCATTAGCACATTTATTTTTTCACAATTATAATTCTGTTTGGTTGTAAAAGTAAAAAGAATTTTTAGTGATTCATGTCACAAAACCTAAAACAATATAACAATTCAATACATATATATATATATATATATATATTTAATAACATACACTATTACGCATGTAGTCATTTGCCCAAATTGTACATCGTAAAAAATTACAAACTTTCCGTTTCCTACATAATTTGGAGTAAAATATTGAGACCTATATAAATTAAATTTAAATGAGTTACATATTTCTTCCAACAAAGTATTAGAGATCCATTTCGTGATATTGATGCGGTTTAAGAAGAATTCAATTATGATCAAATTTGCCATAGTGGACAGTAGACCTAAATTAGAACAGATGGGTTACATCCGATTTATATAAATCCGGGCAATATGTGATTTGCCATATTGCAGATAGCCTCTTCAACCCATCGAAAGGTACAACTTTCATATAGATCCAGTTACCCAAACTGGAAGAGCCCTCTAAATGAATTTCTTAAAGTTCTTTATATGGCATTTAACATCTCCAAGTGATTCTGTCTTTATGAGAGTTATCCAATTCGATTCAAGGTAAAATTGGCTGTAACAAAATAACAAACGCCTCCAATTCTGTGGCAAGTGCAACCTTACGCTTTCGTTATTTGTTTTATTCCGTTGTTGCACCTCCTCCACCGCTAACAACGCTGTTTAATATACTTGATATGGAATTCGGTTCCTCATTGGATTGACTATTATCTGGAGGAGGTTGATACGGTCGCCATCTGAGACAGCTAGAATCAATTTGGCGTTGTTCCACGCCCCGTCTCCTCACGCGCTCGAGGTATTCTTCAAGCACATCTTGTTTCTTCAAAATTAGATGTTTGCCTTTCCAATACTTCAGCATACCTAGAAATTGAAGTGTGGAAACCAAGTCTGCTGCTGCAATGCCCAACTCCTGACTTAGCTCTGGGATACAAAGCACACAATGAAATTTGCAAATTTATAAATGAGTCAAACATTATTTTATTCATAATTATGACACGTGCATTACATATATAAAATGTACTGTACTAACCTTTAATACTAACATCACGGCTTGCACAAGCACACATTCGTCGTAAAACCGCATCCTTCCAATAACTTCGGTATGAAATCAGTCCCAAATCGGACAGGGGCTTTTCAGGAGAACCGATTTTCATTTCCACTCGTGTTAACAGATAACCTGGTAAAATTTAATCCGGTGGTTATAAAGTTGCAACATGCATTTCAGATTTCACGATAATAATTTTCCAAATTCAACGTATGGAACTTGTAATTTAGCTTACTAAAATCTATAAGAAGACGACCGAATCCTTGCCTCATGTACGGTGGAAGAGTAAGAATGCAACTGACATTATAATTTAAAAAGGAATTTTTCTCTTTCGAGAAATATCCCACAATATGACATCCCTGACTGTCAGCCATGGTCATTACATAAAATAGAAACGGGTCCACATCCAAATACAAAGTTTTGTGGTCTAGAAAGCATTTTGCCAACAAGCATAAATACTGGCAATAGGTTTTCTGGGTTTTTCCATCAACTTCCCAAACCGAAAGCCTATCCTTCCTGAAAATTGTATTAATATATTGTGAATAATCCTAAACGAAACAACATTCGTTTCAATTTTATTGTTTTTAAATTTGAGAAAAGACTTCGTACCTGTAAATTTCATCACCAGGCGGATGTCTCCAAACACATTTCGCACAATGCCTTCGAAGAACAGTTCCGCTTTGCACCGGCTTCAAGCAAAACTCGCAAATAAATATTCTCCTCAGCTGCGCCAACGGTTCTGGGTATGGATTACAACACCAACACCCCATTTCAAATTTGCCCATAGCCAAGGACCATTTATTAAATTGCACACTGCTGTTCTGTTCGGATTCTATCTGTGCCGCAGCTAAAGCAAGAGCATCTCTCCATAAACTCATATCATATTCAGATGTATTGGAATCCAGCCTTGTATCCTTCAACTCCCGTAGTTTCCCAATCCACTGCTTCACCTCGTGGGGCTGAGGATGGTGTTTATTGGGATTCTTGAAAAGTTTTTGATGATTGCTGGTAGGAATTAGTGTTAGTGGATTAGAAGATGCCGGAGTGTAGTGCGAACGGGCAGTCATTCGATTAGATCTCATTCGGCTGAGTTGCTGCAGAGAAATTATCAAAAAGGCGTAAATTTCACATCTTGTGTGTATTATACAACCAAATTTATACGTAAGACCAAATTTATAAGTACGACCAAATTTATACGTAAGACGTAACGGTATGTACCTGGCATTCCTCCGCCGAATTGCGCGGAGCAAGGTCATCCCCACTCCCAGGGTCAGCATCTTCAGTCCTACTTTCCTCCTCACCTCTTCCGAGAAAGAAGCCAGAATCTATGTGATACTTCGGACAGCAGGTAATTAGACAGTGCCGATCGTACAGACCACTCAAATGACCATTGGAATCACAACCAGGAAACATGCACACTCGAGTATCCTCCACATGTTTCATGTTACTAGTACTACTTTTTGCTGGAACGCAACGAATGAAAACTTGATTGTCTCCACCACTCCCACAACTGTAATCACTGTCCGACGCTTCATTATACACAACCCTAGGTGAACTACTACTTTCTAATTTTTCGTGCAATTTATCTAAACTAAATTTGGTGGTGGTAGGTATAGTTTTGTTTGATTTCTTCACTTTATTAATCTGCCTTCTAGTCACCGGTCTTGTACTTTGTTCTGCTTCTGCTTCCGCCTCATCTTCTTTCGCCGACTTATTATCCTCACTTGTGCTTGGTATAATGAAGGTTGTGGAGGCGGGCGGCTTCGCTTTCACTCTAGGAATTTGCTGCCAATGCTTTTGAATAATGTCAGGAGCCTGGCTTTCCGTACAACTCGCTATGGATAACTCGGTTTTTATCTGTTTCGCTGCTGTTCGTCGTCTCGCTGCAGAGGAGCGGGACCTTGCACTAGAACTACTGGTGGTGCTTGCGGCTGAGGAACGTTCTGCGGAAGAGGAACATGAGGAAGAGCTCCTGGTCTTGATAACTTTCGATTCTGCAGGTTTCTTGCGGGGTTTCACCACCTTCTTCTCGTCCCGTTTTGAAACCCGGTTTTGTGCATTTGTTTTCTTAGCTGTGGGTGCTGGAGGAGCTCGCACGACCGGTGTCTTCTCCGATTCCACTGCGTCCTCTTCGTCATCACTGCTGCTTGAGCTACTACTTCCAGAACCACTGCTTGATGTTGAGGTGGACGTGGAAGATAAGGTAGATTTGTTGGGTTTCTTGGTGTCATCGTTTGATTTGGACCCAGCAGACTCATTGCTGCTTTCACTACTGCTGTCCGAGCTGCTAGATGTGCTACTCGCGCTTGCGCTAGCACTGCTACTGCAACTAGTCGAACGGCTACAAATCATGAACAAATATAATTTATAATTTACAAATGTATTGTCATTTTTGCAATAAAACATGCATTATAAGTACTTATTTACCTTGCCCTTCTAGTGACCACTCCAACGTTGCTACTACTAACTTCCAGCTTTTTCGCCCCATTTTTCTTAACAGCTTCAACCGCAGATGGGTGTTTCTTTGGAATGACTTTTCCGCTGCTAACTTTCCCAACAACTTTAACCACTTTTCCCGAAGCTACTACATTCCCCTTGTTCCCCGGTTTGGTACCAACAGTTTTTGTTATCGTCTTCACCTCCCCACTACTAACGACTTTCTTCACAGGGCTAGTGGTAACGCTTCCATTCTGACTCTGAGGTTTCTTCTTCTGCACACTTCCAGCGTTGGGGTTACCTCCTTTCGCTGGAGTAGTACTGCTGGCCCCTTTCAGTGCTTTTGCAAGTGAAAGTCCGGTCTTTTCCACCTTCTTACCCTTAGCATTATTTAAGCTAGGAGTCACAGCACCTGTGGACGTTGCCGCAGGTTTCTTCTTTTTCTTTGGAGTAGCCAGAGAAACTTTGGGTGACTGATTATTAGGTTGACTTTTCTTCACTGGTGCATTCCCATTTGAAGCCGTTGGGGTTGGTGCTCCAGCTCCAGGCTTCTTTTTCTTTTTAACGAGCACCTTAGTCTTCTCAGGTTCAGGCTCATCCTCCTCGCTGCTACTGCTGCTGCTACTTCCACTACTGCTCCCACTCGAGCTGGATCCTGTAGCTTCGGAACTGCTGAGGGTACTCTTCTTCACAGGTCTTGCGGTGGTGGAACTGCTCGCTTCCTCCTCCTCATCAGTGCTACTTGCACACTTTTTATTGTTTACTGACGTATTGTTATGAGATTGTTTTTTCTTGCCCTCTGCCACGGGCTTCTTCTCTGATTTCGTTTTAGTCATTTTTACAGTTTTTAATAAAAGTATTTAAAAGTCGTTTTGATTCATTAGTATTAACACTACTAAATACCTCAATTTTTAGTCAAAATTAAGTCCATTTCTACAATTTCTAGTAATGTTTACGTGCTTAGAGAATAAGCTGAGAACACCAAAAAAGCAAAGAGGGGGTATGCATATCAGAACAACACAACAACCAACAACAACATATACCTTATGTGCATACACACGTAATCCCAAATATGTAAATGCAGAGTTGTAGTCCTTCTGCCGATATACAAGTCGAGGATGAACGCTTCTGTACAGTACAGAGTAAGGATATACTTACGTTCAGTATTTTTATATGCATGTCCGTAATCGGATCCTCGCTATATACGGATATACCTACGAATGTACAAATGACGTGAAGTAGTAAAGTAATGACATTGGATTGTATGTATGTACGCATATTACGTGGAGTGGAGGTATGTGTATGTATGTATGTACTTTCTTAAGAACTGCCAAGCACGTCTTAAGACAGCACTGTACGCCTTTTAGTATTACCAAATGTCGTACTAAAATCATACAACTGTCATTATGAATGTAGTTTAATTACATGATTTTTAATATGTAAAAACATGAAGTTAAAGAATGTCCCAGTTCTTTCCTGAACTGTGTTTATCTGTAAATATTGGTAAAGGTTAGCTTTTATTTTTTTCTGATTTATATCAAAGTTTTAGCAGTTAACATTACTCGATTAATACGGGATATTGGTATTGGTGAATTTTTTTGCTGGCTTTACACTGGTGAAGCTTGAAAAGTAACAAAGAGTATTGATAATGATATCATAGAATGAACATTGTTTTTTGTGTAAATTGTAAAACAAACCTGCTTTAGAAAAATGTTAGCTTACATTTATTATAGGACGCTTGTATTTTGTATGAATACCAGCGCAGAATGTACAAATGCAGCACAAGTTTTTTTTTAAAAAAACGTCGGTGAACAAAGTTGGAAAGTTTGAGAGAAAACGCTATTAAGTGCGTGCAAGTATATTAATACAGAAACGTATAACAAAGTAAAGCTACTCACACAGGGAAATCTGAGTTTAATCGTCGTCGTTATCCGCACCCCTAGCATCTCTAGGCTTTGGACCTCCAGCACGCTTTGCCATGATAATTTGATCAACTTGGAGAATAGTTTTGGCAGCAGTGGTAGCATACTCAATTCCCCATAACTTGCAATAATAGAGGTCAAGGATACCACTCGTTTTCATGTCGCATATCCCCTCAGTTCTGTCATCGTCAATATTGAATCCTGCTGTAGCATTTCCGTTGTGATGTTCAGATATCAGTTTCGCAAGAACTTCGTTCGATTTAAGGCCACAATTCTCGGCAAAAATTTTAACAAATGATTCAAGGGCTGAAGCGAATTTCTTAACAGAATATTGTTCAAGTCCTTGGAGAGTGTCCCCGTACTTTGCAAGCTTTGTTGCGAGTTCGATTTCCGTTGCTCCACCACCAGCCACTAATTTTCCATCCTATAAACATATACACAATAAGTAATTTTTTTTGAAATGTTTATAAGTTTATAACTAGGGCATTAATTGAATTTATTCCCTTACCCTTGTGAGACCCTTAAATGTATTAACGCCATCGTTAATTGCGCGTTCAATGTCATCCAAGAAATTATCAGTTGCACCACGCACAACAATAGTGGATAACCTGGATTCCTTTGTTCCCAATCGGAAGACAACGATCGGTGTATCTCCAACTTCATCAACGTAAACGTCATCAGCAAATCCGATGTTCTCAGCTGAAATTGAGGTCTCCAATTTCGGATACGCAGCTGCATTTGTTGCCTTGCATATTCTTCGTACATCAAATTTGCTCAGTAGTCTGACTGCCATCAAATTATACTTGTTCATGTAATGCATAGCCATGTCTCCAATTTTTCCTCCTGCAACAACAACAGAGGCTCCAGAATCAGCGATTGCCTTGATGCGTTTTTCTAAAAGTGCTTCTTCCCCTTCACTGAACTTCATGAGTTCTTCGGCTGTGTTGATAAGCACGGTGCCCTAAAACACAAATTAAATTCGATAACCTAGCTCTTGTGAATTACTTACACTCTAAAAGGTTGCAAAATTAGAGATTTAAACCTTGGTTTCTGTCTGCGTTATATCAATTGGACAAGTAAAAACTGCAATCTTTGCGTCCTTTTGACGAGTAACAACGCCTTCAATGTTCCTTTTGAAAACTAGTCCTTGAACAACATCAGACCTTTGAAGCGAAGAACCCTGCATAAACACATTGATAATTTATTTTCGTTTAAATTCAATAAATGTAAAGAATGAAAATATTATAGCAATTATAAACTTTCGTACCAAAATTTTGCAAACTCGAACATTGTCAACATTAAAGGTCACTTTAGTCTCAGGAATGATCGATGCTGCAAATTTTACAAAAAAAACATCAGCAATGTAAAATTTGTTGTTACAGACCTATGAACTAAACTATTTTGAGTTCCCTTCGGAATTCCATACTCCAAAGTTTTATTTCATACTTACTGCAAGCTTTAGAAATTAATCTAGCCAGGAGATCTTCATTTCCGAGTTGTTTACTCATGACAGATGATCGAATTGCATTAAAAACTTGCTTTTCATCTCGGATATCTTTTACTTCTGAAACAACCAAGGACGGCAACCACTCCTTCACCTTCTCCAAAGCGAGATCATATCCTTTAACTATATCCGGGGGAGTTAAACCCTAAAATACAATAATAATTTCAAGCATTATCTTCTTCATTAGGGCAAATTAGCATACTCATTACTCATTGCTCCACTCCAATTATTACGATTTTTCAGACATACCATCTTTAAGAGTTCCTCCGCTCCCTCCAAAAGAGCAGCACTGAAGAGGACAACAAAATTAGTACCATCTCCAACCTCCTGTTCCTGCATCTGGGCTGCTAATACCATGATTTTAGCCGCCGGATGTTCCACCTTCACAAGTACCATAAAAGCAAGGAAATGTTAATTAACTGCCTCATCTTCACTTCATTTATCATAAACACGCTGTTGACAGTTACTAGTACTTACATCGAGCTCATTCATTATCGTCGCAGCATCATTAGTGACGAACAACTTTTCAATGTGATTTACAACCATTTTGTTCATCCCACAAGGTCCGTAAGCAGTTTTTAAGGAATCTGCAAATTCCTTGCAAGCCCTGATATTGCGGTATACTGCTTCATCCAATCCGGAAAAGTGCTGTTATAATTTAAACAATATCTCTAAATTAGTGAATGCTACTTTTTATATTTCAAATGACAATATTATGGTTTTAATTAATGTCACTAAATTTCACTTACCCGAGCTCCATCCTTCAACATCGACGCGAAGCCAGGTGCTTTCGGAACGTGCATAGCCATTTTAACTGATTATTTTGTAAAATCACTGCTGAAAACTGCTGAAATACTTGCAAAACACAACCGGGTGCGTAAAATAAACTTGTACAGAATTACAAATTGATAAAGACCACGCTGCTAGCATTCGACAATTCACAATGATTCACTCTTTTCTTTGGATCTCCTCCTACACACATTCAGCCCTTGTTCTTTCTGGAAGGATGGCATCCAGATTAGCGCCGGGGTGTTGCGATCCACCTCACGTGCCACCTTTGCGGCGGAACCAAATCGATGTCTTTATTTGAGGAAGATGAGAATAATGCGGTGGTCCATGTCCATGCATTCTGCATGCTTTTTCTTACATTCAACATTGTTGTTTGTTGGTTTCAGGTGGGCACATGTGCTTTTATTTTTTTGCATTTGTCCAGATGAGAAAACAATAATTCTCCAGTTGTCAGTTTTTTTGTAAAGCTTTTATTGAAAAAAGTAACTGTTCTTTAGTTTAAAATTGATTAGTTTTGTTATCTTACCTGAAATTGCCTAAACAATGCCTGGAATAGTAGCGGACATGGACACAAAACAAAATTTTGAAAGTTTCTCTGCTGGAGCAAAGTTCAAGGAATATGGTCACGGTGAGGATTCGGGAGGAGCGAGTGGTGGGGGAGGAGGGGGACATAAGAAAAATAAGAAGTCCTTCCTTCAGAAAGCGAAAAAGTTTGGAAAGCAAGGGAAGTTAGGAAGGGGCCATCACGTGGATGAAGAAACGTACCAATATTTCGTCCGTGTTCTGGAGTTGTTTACCAAGAATGAATTTGATTCGGATGAGGAACGAGGTTAGCTACTGTTGAATCTGGAGCAATTTAATCTTGAATGTTTAAGCATAATTGTAAATTAATAATATGATTACGATTTTTGATAATTTTTCAGAACTCTTTGCTGGAAACTCTTTGAGCCAAGCTGAAGGTTCCGAAGTACAGCTATCGAGTAACCAGTTGATTTCAAGGGTGCTGGAAAACATTCTTCCATTAGCGAGTGAAGACTCTGTCAACCAATTTTGCAAAGCTTTTACTCCCAGTCTTAGGGTCATCGTTTCCGACCCGTTTGCTAGCCACGTGCTAGAAAAGCTCTTGGTAATTACTTCGTCAGACAAATGGCTCGAGAGTAGTACGCTGACAACGTGGTTTGAAAACACGTCCAGGTATATTTTGAACAACTTCGAGGATTTCACATTTGAGACGCATGGGAGCTTTGTCATGAAGAAGGTGCTTGAGTGCCTCTCTGGTTTTGTTGAGGCTCCTACTGTGGGGCTACAAGGACAGCCTGTGACTAAGAAGAAGAATAACTTGCAGGACTTTTTGTATGGGGAACGGAAAAGGAACCTTCCACGGGAAAAAATGTTGACGGACTTTGCCGAACGATTTTCTGCATGGCCACAATTTAACGATTTGGTCCACAAAGATGTGACTTCGCGTCTGATTCAGAATGTGATCCAAGCTGTCCACAGAACAAAAGGTTCTGAAGAGCTGGTGAAGGATATTATCACGCGCGTTCTTAACGCTGTGACTGTTCCCTTCGAAGCAACAGATCCTGCGAATCGCATAGTTGAAGTCAGCCTAGAAGCAGCAGATCCAGATACGTACAAGTTTATGTACGAAAAGTACTACAAAGGGTCATTAGAAACGTATGTCGTTGGGCCATGTTTTACCTTACAGAAGATAATATCCAGTGTGCCAAACGATGATTGTGTACGTAGAAATAGTAGAAAATATAGCATACTATTAATATTTCACTTATTTGCGAATTGGCACATTGCTTATTTTATGTCATGATATCTGTTTATTCACTATTTTCAGTTTGAAGATATTTTCGATGAAGTGGCCCCTCTCTTTGAAACCTTAGTTCATGGAGGAAAGTGTTCTGTCATTTACCACTTGGGACTGCAATGCATTAAACTGAAGTCGAAGCAAAAGGAATTTTGGCAGCTGCTAAAGGAAACGGTCTCTTCGATGCCAATGCACTATTCCGAAGAAGAATCTAATACCAAATCTGAATCAAACCTTATCATGAAAGTACTAACACTTGGGAAAGATGAGCAGAACTCTACGGGGAAAACTAAAGGCCAATTTTGCACATATTTTGGTGCACATACTGTGGAATTACTATTTGATTTCGACAGACCGTCAAGTGTAAGTGTCATGATGTCCCATACAAAAATTTGATGCTAGATTATTGCTGGAATTCTAGGTGAATGATTTTCTCATATACTATTTTCTTCAACACAGGTTTTGAAATCAGTCAGCGAATTAGACACTAAACAATTAATGAAAATAGCCTTAGACTTCAAAGGAAGCTACGTTCTATCCAAGCTTTTCACGTCATCGAATGTCCCACAGAAACAAAAGGTCAAGCTGCTAACAACAATTGGGGTAAGGGTTACGATAAATTTATTACCTATAAACAAAAATCCATTGACAAAATATGCGATTTTGACTTATTGTGTTATGTTGTTTTCAGGATAATTTAGTGCAGTTAGGTATAACCAAGAGCGGTTCTAGAGTCATAGATGACATATGGGATTGGGCAGAACTTCCTCAGAAGGCAATAGTTGCAGAGAAGCTAAGTCAGCGTATTCCCCTTCTAAGTGCAAATAAATTTGGACACTTTTTGGTCAGCAAGTGTGGTCTACAGGCATTTCAAAAGGATAGAAAGGAGTGGTCAGAGCATATGGGCTCGATTAGTAAAAAGAAGAAGGCCGCAATGGATATAGCAGCGGAGCTTGGCTTGAATGCAGACTTGGGGCTTCCGGAGGTTTCAAAGAAATCCAAGAAGAGGAAATCCAATGACGACGTTGTGAAAACCGAGGAAGCAGACGTTGAACATGAAACACCGAAGAAAAAATCTAAAAAAGCGAAACAAATTGATGACGAAGACGACGCTGACCAACAGTCTGAGGAGGCGGAGACGAAATCCAAGGGGAAGAAGCACAAGAAAAAGAAGATTGAGTTGGAGTTGACAATGGAAGACTCGCAAAATGAAGTCGGATTGGATGACGAACATTCTAAAACTCCGAAAAGTAGAAAGCATAAGCACCGAAAACAGGAAGAAGTTAACCCTGAACTTTCGGAGATCTTGGATCTCGTAGAGACACCTAAAAAGAAAAAGCATCGAAAATCAATTCAGTCGGAAGACAATGTTGTTAACATGGAACAAGAAGAAGACGTTGAGGAAAGCAAAACGCCCAAAAAGAAAAAGCACAGAAAATCAGCTCAAACTGAGCACACTGACGTTCAAATTGAACCAGAAGAAATCGAGACGGAAAGCAAAACACCTAAAAAGAAAAAGAGTAAAAAATCACTACATGCTGAAGACGAAGATACTTCGAAAGTTGAAGATGTTGAGACAGAAATTCAGACACCTAAAAAGAAAAAGAGCAAAAAATCCAAGGATTCAGAACATGTGGAAACAGAACCTGACCACAATGATCCATCAAATGAGATTTCCAAGAAGAAAAAGCATAGAAAATCAAAATCTGCTGAAAATAATGATGCATATGAGCAGCCTGAAGAAATTGAGGAGACTGAAACTCCCAAGAAGAAGAAAAAGCACAGGAAATCCCAATAATCTTAACATAGCGCAATATTTCGCATTTCCTTTCTCCGCAAAATGATAAAATATGAATTACTAGTACTAAATTTGATTATTTGGAATTTTATTAAGTACAATACATAGATTTTTATCACCGTTGCTCTTGCGTATCTTAATTAATATGATGACTTTCGTAGAATAAAATACGTTAGCTAAACTGATGATTGCCGATATCGCTCTTCATTAGAAAGGTCATTCATAGCACACCTACAGAATTGTGTTGTAAATATTCAATATATTGAAGATTACTCGTATTGAAGTAACATCTATGCTATTTTTTTAAATTCTTACATGGGACATAGCCATTTGCATACATAAGCCATATTCTTTGTATTCCACACATTTTTCGTCTTTTTTATCGAGCTTGTCACCTGAAACGAAAATTTAGTGGCATCCTCAGATTACCATTTCTTGACATCAGACTTGTCAAAATATGTGCTCAAAAATTCATTGTCTGATACCGTGCAGTTTCTTGCATTCCATGAATTTGGCCAAGAGTTTGTCTTCGTATTTTGGTGTAACTCGGTTCTTCACAGTTTCTTTGATTAAATCATCCGTAACCAGTTCATTGTCATCAACCTTCGGTAATCATAATCAATATTTAAATCTTTACACTTATACGTTAGAGAATTAAATTGCTCATTTATTATGGCATTTCAGAGGCATTATTACCATCTTGTCAGATTTCAGGTAGCATTTCACTGAGCACTAATACAAGGACAAATTAATGTGGCATATACCATTCATTATTAATCGGACTTAATTTGCTATGAATAAGTTTTTTATATGGCTCGACTTACTCCAAGCATCTCAAACTGTTCCTCCAAAGATGTCGTATTTTCCTTTACAGCAACATGGCAGTCAATGTACACTTTGTGCATCTTCTTGAAATAAATTCTGGCTTCCTTCTTACAAGCTTCCACATCTGGATCTTTGTCCTTTGCATCTTCACTCCGTACCTGGAAAAATTAAGTAGTTGCGTTTGTGAATATATGAAATGACAAGACTCGTTATTCGCAACAATTAATTTAAATGAATTTTTGAGATATATAAAACAAAGTTACATACTAATGAAGCTCCAATAAGAAGCATTAGTCCAGCAAAGTGTAGATATTTCGAATTCATCATGATGTGCGGATATTATTTTATCCTGTTTTGATATATATTTGTAAAATGACACAGTTTGGAATTGGAACCCTGAACTGTCCTAAACCTTCGAACTCACTAGCAAAACTGCGCAAGTATAAATCAAAGTCTAGAATATAAGTAATTCAGAACCCGTTGCTCACCCGCAGAGTTTTGTGAATGTGAAGCCCCGTTCTGTGTGCTTAATTCTAGTATTTAAATAGTTTAAGTTTAAACAATGATGCGTAATTAATGCATAATTGAAAACTTCCGGTGGTGTGTATTTGATGGTTTACATGATGCAGCTAGAAAGTGTGAAATAATAATTTTCCATCATCGCTGCATTTTAGTTTCTGGTACATGCATTTTTATTTTCCTAAATAATTTTCCGCAAGCGAAGCAGATACATATAATTATATTAGGTGGCGATCCGTACTACTTTCGGCAGTACAGTACTACTTTTCAGACCCTGTACTACACAAGTAGTACA